>CAUZXS010001209.1:47500-150000 GCA_963585895.1 Sepioteuthis lessoniana | reverse complement strand
TATTACGTTCACAAATACAATTGTGAAAGGTATGAATCCTCTCATCTATTGGTTAAATAGTACCACTACTATCCTTCTAAAAGGATGGATTTGGCATTAAATAACCCGAGAAAGTTGATATACCATTAAATAACTAACAAACAAACAACAACGTTTAACTAACTCGCTATTCTAAAAGTGACAGGATAAATACTTGATGTCTGAAAAACTCAACAAAAGGGAATGCTAATGATTTTTCGTGTCTTATGCCGTTTTTCGTAGAAACCAGGTAGCTGGTAAATCAATTACTCCAGTCTTCAGGAAAACGGTTTCCGCATTAAGCAGTTATCAAGGGGAAACTGCTGGTACATTTCGTATTGTAAAAACCACTCAGTCACCGATTGGATCCCTTGCAGAGGGATAATGCCACCACCACAAAGAGTATCCTGGCTGATGAGGTTCCCGTTCTGAATCCTTGGGAGTGTAAAGTCACCTTCGTTGTGATATTACTCCCAAGAGTACTCTGACTGGAAAAACTTGAAATCATATAAGGTTTGGTTTGGTTTCTTTGTTTAATGGCATATCAACTTTTGTAGGTTATTTAATGCCAAAGTCATTCTCCTAGAAGAACAGTAGTGGTACTATTTAATCCATAGCTGGGAGGATAAGGGGGTTCATACATTTCCCAAGGGTATTTGCCCGAAAGTGAACATAATAGCACGACTGGAGTACGAACTCCCGTACTACGATTCAGCTGTCCATCGCTTTAACCATTAGACCACGAGGACCCCCCCCGAAATCATATAACTTAGCAAATGCTAATTCATCCGAGTCGGCAGAATACACTGACTGCGTTTCTACCGAGGGGTAAGACTCCCCCCACCCAATTAGCGTCCTGTGGCTCAGTCAGCTGGGACTGTAGAATACACCGACAACATTTCTACAGAGGAGTAAGATTCCTCTAATGAGTGACTTGGGCAGGGTTACGCTATCTACTATAGAATAATTAGGGTGGTAATTAATCAAATTGATTATTTTTTGATAATGGACTATATTGATTATTTTATTATTTAGTTTGGCAAGATTGTGGACTGGTTTCAAATCTTGTGTAAATGTACTTCGTCGCAAAAGTTCATATGGTGTCATTCTTGAACGTGTGGCGAGATTTCATATTTGGTAGATTGTTTTGTAGATCTCCTGTGTGACGTGTTTTCAAATCATTATTGAGGCCGGATGTTGTTAAAGTTAAACTAGTCATGTCGTCGACTTAGGATAAGATTAATTAAAATTAAATAAAAGTTAATGACATGTGTTCTAATATAAATTGCTGATGCAATAATTAAGAAGATATTATATAAAAAAAGATGATTTGGGGTTTAGGGGGCAGTTAACAATCTAATGGAGAGGCTCCAGTAATGCTGGAGCTTTGGGGAATGCGGAGGATCCGTTTATTGCCATCGCTCCCAGATCCACTCTTGCCTGGAGTAGTAGCACCTGATAGGGTCCAATGTATGGGTCAAATAGAACTTATCAGTGTACTTATGCTAAATTGAATTGTTTGAAATTGACTGTTCTTGAAATTCAAACTATTTACTTATGCTTACCTGAATTGTTTGAAATAGAACTGTTTTGACATTTACAATGCTCTTAAGCTAAACTAAAAAGTTTAAAAATGGGTCAAATAGAACTAAATTACGTAATTATGTTCAACTGAATTGTTTGAAATAGAACTGTTCATATGTACAAAAATGGATTTGGCATTAAATAGCCTACAATGGTTGATATGCCCTAAAACCAAACCGAACCAAACCAAACCGAACCAAACCAAACCAAAAATTATTAGTGAATAAATTATTAGTATTGAATAGGAATACTTGAAGCCATATAATTATACGCTAGTTATTTCTATTAAGGAAACTTACTGAAGGTCAAAATTATTTGTAAAGGATTATCATCATTCTCTGTTATTTGAAAACAAAATTCCTTGAAAGTCTCGCTATTACGTTCACTTTTGGATAAATACATCTGGGAAAGGCATGAATTCCATCATCCCACCTGCTATATAGATGAAATAGTATCTCTGCTGTTACTTAACAAGGATGGCTTTGGCATTAGATAATCCATGACATTTTTATATGCCATTAAACAAAGAAACCAAAACCAACATTTGCTTGTGAAATGAAACCACGTTTTCAGTATTAGATAGCCCATTAACGGTTGACGTGCCATAATAACTAACAGCGAAACGGTCAACGTCGACTTTACATTATAATTAATTCACCTATTTGGGTTATAACCAACCAACCAACCCATCAATGGGGAAAATAGATCTTTTTTAAAATTAGATAGGAATACTTGAAACCAAACAATTGTGCGTAAATTATTGGTATGAAGAATTGCTACTTAAAGCGATAATTGTTTACAAAACATTATCAGTTACAAGAAATCATATAATTTCTTGACCCCAACCACGAAATAAATCGACCCCCAAGAAAATAATAAAAGAAAAAATGAAATAAGCAAATGAAAAAAAACCTGAGTTCGCCATTAAATAACCCAAGAAAGTTTTGATATGTCGTAAAACCAACTGAGCACTCATCTTGCCTATTAAAACATAAGATTCGAATCTTGTCGAACAATTTTTTCTGCGAAATGATTTAGTGTGTACCAAAATTATTTTCGTTTTTTTTTTTTTTATAAAATTGATTAATTGAATTATTCAATTACAAGAAAAAACAAAAAACAAACTAGTTATTCATGGTGGATGCACCACTATAAAATGACATCGTGTCAATTCCTGCCTGGTGGGAGGCACAGGTAAAAATTATTTCTCGAGAACACTTCTACGATTTTATTGTTGGTTTTTATTTTTTATTTTTTGTCCGGGAATGCTGAAAAGTTTTTTCTATACCAATTAATTTGAATCGCTTTCCGTCTAGTGGAAAACAAATAGACTATTCACTTTTTCCAGACGATATCTATCTATCTATCTATCTATCTATCTATCTATCTATCTCAGCCTCATTATATGTATGTATCTATCTAGATCTCATTCTGTATATATCCATCTCAATCTCATCCTCTTATCTATCAATCTATCTATGCTTTCTTTCTTTCTTTCTTTCTTTCTTTCTTTCTCCTCTATTCTGTTGGATGGGGTTGTAGAATACGCCGACAGCAACTCTGCTGAGGGGAAAGAACCTCTCTTCACCAACGAAACCACCTTTTGGCCGTGGGTAGCAACGTGGGTGTGATCCTGATGGCTGAGCACTCCATGACCCAGCAACTGAAGTTCATTCCATTTTGGCCCTTATTGAGCTAGACGGTTGGTCGGAGAGGTCCGATCCCATCAATCAGCTTAAAGGTCCTAGAAGACAGTAACTGAGGATGATTTGCGCTGAGACAGTAATACTTAAAATTATTGAACAGTATGTAAACAATTGATTAATATCAAATAGAATGATCAGTATTAGGGAGAAATATTTGAAATACTTTAATGACTCGAATCATACGTATTAAATGACAATATTTGAACCCATTTGATGAATAGAATCATATATATTAAATGCCAATACTTGAAATCCTTTAATAAAAAGAATCATATATATTAAATATCAATATTTGAAACCATTTAACTGTGGGCAAACGAATGAATACTATTAAATAGAATTATTAGTGTGAGATAGCAATACTCAAATCATTTAGTTTTTGGTTTGGTTGGGTTTTATGGCATATCAACCTGTAATATATGAACGTGACCTGTGGGTGTGAATACGGCAGATGTTGTTGACAGATAGATTGATAAGACCGGTGTGATCACCGAAATGTCATCATGTCCACAGGTGTTGTGTATCAGAGGATGTTGACACAGCTACATCTGCTCAAGGATGATATCAACAAGGTGATTGCCGAAATGTCACCATGCACACAGTTGCTGTGAATACAGTGGATGTTGAAAACAGGTGCATCCGGTCGAAGATATAGGAAAATCACCTGAACGGTAGGCGTGGTTGAATTCGGTGATAGTGGCAGATGCGTACACCCACAGAACCGGGCTTGGGCAAGTAGCCAATGGGAAGCAGACAACATAACCAATGGAAAGCAAAGAAGTGAGATGTAGGCGTAACCATGGTTAACGAAAAAGAGGAATTGCTGCAGGTCACGTCAGAGTTCCCGAATTTCGGCTAAAGTCAGTTGTTCACTGGCTCTTCCGTCTCCCGACAGCTCCCCCGTGTGCGTAAACTCTCTGCGATTGCTTTTCTACTCCACACAAGTATCATCGCCGAAAATAAAAATATAATCTTATATTTTTATATACATACGTGTTCCTCAGCGTCTCATCAGCGTCTAATCAACCGAAAAGGACGTCGACACGCGGCTAACGAAGGCATGAACAGCTATCGATAGACTATCGATCATATGGAAATCAGACTTAACAGATAAAATGAAACGCAGTTTCTTCCAGGCAGCTGTCGTATTGATACTGCTGTATGGATGCACTACATGGACGCTAACTAAACGGCTGGAGAAGAAGCTAGACGGCAATTACACAAGAATACTGCGAGCAATATTGAACAAGTCCTGGCGGCAACACACCACAAGGCACCAACTATACGACCACCTGCCTCCCATCACGAAAACTATTCAAGTTAGACGAACCAGACATGCAGGACACTGCTGGAGAAGCAAGGACGAGCTCATAAGTGATGTACTCCTATGGACCCCCTCATATGGCCGGGCAAAAGCAGGACGACCAGCACGAACATACATTCAGCAGCTATGTGAGGATACGGGATGTAGCCCTGAAGACCTGCCAGAGGCGATGAACGATAGGGAAAAGTGGCGAGAGAGGGTCAGGGATATCCGTGCTAGCGGCACGACATGATGATGATGATGATGATGATACTATACAACAAACCATTGTTGGTTATTTAATGCCAAATCCTATTTTTTCATATATATCAAATATATATGATTTGTAAACTCATTTTGTAGATATATTCTCAAACGTGCCTGAACTCATCCTTTTTTATACGGTTAAATGGTTTCAAGTATTATTATATATCACCAGTCATTTGTTCCGAACACAGGAAGTAGTTTCAAGTATTGCTGTTTAATACTGATTATTCTATTCAACACTATTCATTGATTTGCACAGAGTTAAATAGTTCCAAGTATCGTTATGGATCATAAATAATTCAACTAAACATCAGTAATTTGTCTACACACAGTTAAACGATCAAACAGTTCTATTTCTAACAATTCAATTTAACATCAGTCAAAGTTGCATGTATTGCTATCTATCACTAACAATTCAATTAAAAACCAGTCATTTGTTAACAAAGACTAAAATGACCAAACAGTTCTATATCTAACAATTCAATTTAGCATAGGTTATTTGTTTGCACACAGTTTAAACAGTTCTATTTGACTCAAAGATAGTGCCATTTTAGGTGCTACCACTCCGGGTCAGGTTAGACCTGGAAGCACTGGCAATGAAGGGGTACCTTGCATTCCCTAAACTCCAGCATTACTAGAGCTTCGTCGTAAGATTATTTCGTGTCATAACTAGGACATTCGTCGAGGGGGAGTTTTACCCTTCTGCAGAGATGCAGTCGGTGTATTCTTCAGCCTAAGCAGACTGGGCAAAAACCATTTAGTGTTCTGGGTATGACATGAAACTGCGTCTGATGATGAGGTAAAGTTTGGGAGATGGGGAATACCATTTCTTTACCATTACTCTCAGGTCTACTCTGTCCCGGAGAGGTAGAACCTGATAGGGTCCCTTCTAGGGGTTAAATAGAACTATTTAATCTTTTACTTGGATTATAATAATTAGTTATTTGAAACCATACAGCAATGTGTAATTAGATAAAAAAAACTTTAGCTGTATTCTTATTAGATAGGAATTTAGCTTTGAAAAAATTCAGATTCATATGCAATTAAATCAAATCAATCTGTAAATTATCAGACCATTTGAAGATATTAATCTAACTTTCTTTCTTTCTTTGTCTGTTTCAAACCATCTCTCTTTATTTCTTTATTTCTTTGTTTGTTTCAATCTTTCTTTCTTTCTCGGTCTGTTTCAATCTATCTTTCTTTCTTTCTTTCTTTGTCTATTTCAATCCATCTTTCTTTCTTTCTTTTCCGGTCTGTTTCAATCCATCTTTCTTTCTTTCTTTCTTTCTTTCTTTCTTTCTTTCTTTCTTTCTTTCTTTCTTTCTTTCTTTTTCGGTCTGTTTCAGTCCATCTTTCTTTCTTTCTTTCTTTCTTTCTTTCTTTCTTTCTTTCTTTCTTTCTGTTTCAGTCCATCTTTCTTTCTTTCTTTCTTTCTTTCTTTGCTTGTTTCAATCAGTCAATATTTCTTTCTTTCTTTCTTTCTTTCTTTCTTTCTGTTTCAGTCCATCTTTCTTTCTTTCTTTCTTTGCTTGTTTCAATCAGTCAATATTTCTTTCTTTCTTTCTTTCTTTCTTTCTTTCTTTCTTTCTTTCTTTCTTAACAACTACAATGAATGCCTGAAGAAATACTTCAGCATATTTCAAATGGACCACCGTCAGATGATATCGATCTCGCTGCTGATTCTAACGCTTGTGGACAATCCATAACAAGGTCTTCTTTGAAGACAAAAAATTAAAAAGACGAAGAAGAAATATGTCAACACCATCTGTAAGTCAAATAGATCCGTTTGAACATCATTAGATTGAGACATTTGATGCCACATATCAATGCCCAAATTACGTGTATCAACGATGTTTTCTTGAAGTTATAATTGTTTACAAGAAATGACTAACATTGCTTACTCGAAATCATATAGTCGACCGTAGTCGAGGGTAACCCGAAGGCTCCCTTTTCAATAGCTCCTACATCGAAATGTAGGAGAGAGCGCAACTTCTTTTCCCTGGATTGCTCGACTTTATCCTTGATACGTACCTTATAATGTTGAGTGTTAAGCAAGGAGACATCAAGTACTATTTTTTTGGTCTTTGGTATTTTTTTGGTCTTTGATCTCTTTTCGAGATCGGAGTTCAGTCCCAGATCGAGTCATGATCTGGGACTGAACTCCGATCTCGACACTCTAACTGCTAGGCTAATGGACCGGTTATTGAAAAGGGAGCCTTCGGATCATTCTCGACTAAGGTCGAAATCATATAATTGCTTGAAATACTTAAAAGTATGTTCACGTGTAAATTGCTAGTATCCAAGAGTAATTTGGCATATCAATCACTGTAGGTTATTTAATGCCAAATTCATTTTTATACGTACAAACTGGTCTGTTTCAAACGATTCTGTTTGGAATAAGTACATAGTTTAAATGTCAAAAACAGTTCTATTTCAGACAATTCAGTTTAGTATGATTACACAGTTTAGTTCTATTCGACCAATAGATAGGACCCTATCAGGTGCAAACAATCCAGACCAGAGTGGATCTGGGAATGATGGCAATGAAGGAGTACTCTGCGTATCGAAACCTTCGGCATTACTGAAGCCTCACCATCAGATTGTTTACTGTCATATTCGGGACACTCGTTGGGGAAGTCTTACTCATCTGCAGAGATGCAGTCGGTGTATTCTAAAACCAGATGCGACTGGGCCATATATATATATATATATATATATATATATATATATATATATATGAAGATAGCAGAAAAACATAATCCAGATATGTGAATTTATTATGATGTAAAGTCGACGTTAAACTTTTCGGTGTTAGTCACCATATTTTTCCATTTGCTCCTGTCATCGTAGCAAACATCCATCGGTATGTGAACTATTCTGATATCCCGGTCCTGATGATAATGACTCACAGTCAACGTCGACTTTACATTATAATTCCTTCACCTATTTGGGTTATGTTTTTCTGCTACCTTCATACTGTCGGATTTTGATCCATATTTACTTATATATATATATAGATAGATAGATAGAGAGAGAGAGAGAGAGAGAGAGACAATGGCTTAGGATTTGATGGTTGGTTGGTTTTTCTAGCATGTGATACCAGGTTAGATTGTTTTATAGCAAATCTGTTTTTTGTTTTTGTGGCCAATTATATGGTTTCAAATAAGCAATGGTTGTTATCATTTGTAAACAATTAAAACTTTAATAAACTATCCTTAATATAAATAATTTGTACACTGTTAAATTCGACCCAGTCGACTGCATCTCTACAGAGTGGTAAAACTTCCCCAACGAGTGTTCTAGATATGACACTAAACAATCTGATGACGAGGCTTCAGTAATGCTGGAGGTTTGGGGAATGCAGAGTACCCCTTCATTGCCATCGCTCCTTGGTCCACTTTGACTCGGAGTAGTAGCACCTGAAAGGGTCCTATCTATGGGTCAAGTAGAACTAAACTGTGTAAATATGCTAAACTGAATTATTTGAAATAAACTATTTTTACATATAACTATTCCCTACTACGAGCATGAACGCCACGGAGAAATATACGTTAACACAAAGAAATAAATTAGATGCACTTGAGGAGATATCAGAAACACCTACTCCGAATGACGAATGTGAGAACTTCGTCAATGCCCACATAGAAGCGACAGCAGCATGCATACCAACTTAACAAACCACTTAACCTAGTGTCCCATGGGAGACATTAGCGGTTAGAAAAAAGCGTGCAGACGTAAAAACCGCATCCCTATGCAATAGGAGGAACCCAACCAATATCAATGCTCAGAAACTTAAGAAGGCACAAAATGAACTAACAAACGCTTACCTAAAAGAACAAACAGAAAACATCCCAAATCAGATCAATAAGAATAGAGTTGAAGATAGACAATCTAGGATAGCATGGCAGACAGTAAAAGAAGTAAGTAGAAGGAAGAGTACTGCGGGAGCTAAAGTGAAAGCTGCCAGCCAAGAAGAACGAATACACATGAGGAAACAAATTTTCGAGAATTTACTTGGAAAACCTCCGAAAGTTACGGATGAACCAATCACAAAAAATTATTTGTAACCAACTAGATATAAAACTAGGACAGTTTACGCAAGAAGAACTCGAGTTAGTACTAAGAAAAATTAAAAATTGGAAAGGTGTAGGGCTTGATGAAATACCACCAGAAGTATGGAAGATGAGGGAAATTCGACGACATGCTGTTCCATTACTGTAACGCCATGTATAACCAGAACATGATAGACAGATGGACAAAGGACTGCACCCTCCCTTTCCCCAAGATGGGTGACCTCGGAATCGCCAAGAACTACCGAGGTATAACCCTTACATCCATAGCGGCCAAAATCTACAGTGTTCTGCTACCCTATCGCATAGGACCTAAAATTGATAAAACACTTAGGAAGAACCAAAATGGCTTTTTTTTTCGAATTTTTGAAGGTGTTCGCGCAAAAAACCTCGAGGCAACACTATTATTTGACGACTTCTCCAAGGCATTTGACTCTATACACAGAGGGAAGATTGAGCAAATACTTGTCGCCGACAGTCTCCTCAAAGAAACCGTCACAGCCATAATCCTATTTATCAACCCATCCGCTCGGGTAGGATATGACACAAGGTCAATTTTTAAGCGGAGTTTAACAGGTTTGAAATCAGAGTTTTTCCTTCTCTTAGACTAGTTGCCTAACCAAGGCTGAAGTACCTAATCTGTCCTACTATTTACCCATAGCTGGAGAGAGAATAATTGGATTCATACCTTTCCCCAGGGTATTAGTGCTATGTGAAATGCAATCAGTCTCGTCGCCGTGTCCATTTTCCTACGACGATTACCATTACACCACGGGCACCTCCACAACCATCACAACCATAATGATGCTATATAAAAACATGAAAGTAAAAGTTCCTTCACCTGATGGAGATACAGACTACCTCGACATTGTAGCAGGTGTGCTGCTCGGAGATACATAAACCCCATACCTGTTTAGATTACGTTCTTAGAACGTCTACATATTTAATGAAAGAAAACGGCTTCAGGCTGGCAAAGAAAAGAAGCAGAAGATACCCTGCAGAAATTATTTCGTAAATGGACAACGCCGACAACATAGCACTTCTGGCAAATTCCTCAGCCCAAGCCGAAACATTGCTACATTGTCTGGTACGAGTAGCAGACAACGCAGACAAAACAGAATACATGAGCTTCAATCAACGAGGCGATATCTCCACACCAAAGGGTTGTCCTCTGAAACTAGTGGACAAGTTCACCTACCTCGGAAGCAGCGTCTCATCTACTGATAATGACGTCAGCATGCGACTAGCAAAAGAATGGATAGCTATCGATAGGCTATCGGTCATATGGAAGTCAGACCTCTCCGATAAAATAAAATGCAATTTTTTCCCAGCAGCGATCGTATCAGTACTGCTATATGGATGCACTGCATGGACGCTAACTAAGCGTATAGAGAAAAAGCTTGGCGGCAATTACACAAGAATGCAGCGAGCAATATTGAACAAGTCCATGAGGCAACATTCCACAAAACAGCTGCTGTACGGCCACCAACTACCCATCACGAAAACTATCCAAGATAGACGAACTTGACATACAGGACACTGCTGGAGAATTAAGGGCAAACTTATAAGCGATTTACTTCAGTGGACCCCCTTACATGGACGAGCAACGGTTGGACGACCAGCTAGAACCTATCTACAACAGCTCTGTGCTGATAGCGGATGTAGCCTGGAGGACCTGCCGGGAGCAATGGACGATAGAGACAGGTGGCGAGAGAGGGTTAGGAAAATCCGTGCTAGCAGCGCGACATGAGGATGAGGATGTGCTTCTGCGTGTGCATATATATATAGACATATATATATACACCCACATATAAATATATATATATATTCAAACAGACTGACAGACACAAACTCGCACACACGCATATATATATATATATATATATATATATAATTGTAGACGAATATTTTAGACAACACTTATCTAAGTATTGTCTCTCTTCATCGTTTATATAATAGGTTGACACGAAGTTTCTATCAAATTTAATCAAAAATGCTTAAAAGAGAAAATGCTGCCTATGCACACACACACACTCTCACACACAAATACGTTGAGACACACAGACTCACACACACATAAACACAGACAGACACAGAGACACACATATATATATTCGACTTGTGCCGCTGAAGCTGCACGCAATTTTTGATACGGTCTCACTTGCCTTTGAGATCGAGACGATCTCTTATCAGAAAGAGTATGGCTAATGGAACCTCACATTTTTTCATGAGGAACTAATAGTGCGTCACTAATTACTGAGCTGAGTCTAATCGCAGGTCGATCAGGGTGATTATGAATAGAAAAGTTAGCAAACGGCATGGATTGTTTGTTGTGTGCAAAATGACAAATACAGAAATTAAATGGATATTAATGGGTAGAAACAATTCATCATGATGAGAGGTCCAAACTTTAATGGACTTCTCATCCAAATGGTTCATGTGAGAGATGAAAGCTATTCACTTGTATATATGTACGGAGGCAAACATCTATCTATCTATCTATCTATCTATCTATCTATCTATCTATCTATCTATCTATCTATCTATCTAAGCATTGACATATCAGCTAAAATCTCTTCACATTTTGTCCCTGTTGGTTGGGGCTGCAGAATACACCGACTGTATCTCCCTACAGAGGGGTAAGACTCTCCCAATGAGTGTCCTGGATATGATACTAAACAATTTATTGACATTTAAGCTGTGTACTTATACTAAACTGATTTGTTTGAAATAGAACTGTTTAAATGTATACAAATGGATTTTGCATTAAATAACCTACAATGGTTGATATGCCATAAAACCAAACCAAACCGAGCCAATCCCTACAGCTATCTATCTATCTATTGCAGTCAGTTTCAATATCAATCTATCTGTTGTATAGTAGCTCATACCACGTGACTCCCGGTATCTCGGAAGTATAAAAGACGTCGTGTTTCTTAAGTACGTGGGTACTGAAAGATCTCGGTCACTAGTAAGACCAACTTCGGACGAAACAACCACAGCGCGAGACTTATGATATTTATTGGACTGTACCGCTTCAGTTAATAAATAACGAACTCTATTTCACTGTGTATCTCTCCCTTACCACGATACAACACTATCTATCTATCTATCTATCTATCTATCTATCTATTGTTGCTTTAACTAACTATCTTGCCCAGTCGGCTGGTACTGTAGAATACACCAACTGCTTCTCTGCAGAGGGGTAAGACCCCCCCCCCAACGAGTGTCCTGGATATGGCACTTAACAATGGTGAGGTTCCAGTGATGCTGGAGCTTGGTGGAATGCAGAGTACCCTTTCATTGCTATTGCTCCCAGGTCAACTCTAGCCCAGCATGGTAGTATCTGATAGTATGTCTTTAGTTCTATTCAACCTATCTAAGGTTAAATAGAACTAACGGCATACTTATACTAAACTGAATTGTTTGACTAAACTGAATAACTTGAAATAGAAATGTCTTTGAAAATTAAACCGTACTTACATTCAAACTGCGTGCTTATGCTAAACTGAATTGTTTGAAATGGAACTGTTTTGACATTGAAAATTTACCTACGCTAAACTGAATTATTCAATACAGAACTGTTTTGACACTTAACTGTGTGTAAACAAAATTTGTACTTACTAAACTGAACAAGCTAAAATTAGAACTGCTAGACTAAACTGATTAGCTTGAAATAGAAATGTTTTTCACAATTAAACTGTACTTACATTTGAGTACTTATGCTAAACTGAATTGTTTGAAATAGATCTTTTTTCATAAAAATGGATTTGACGTTAAATTACCTACCAAGGTTGATATGCCATAAAACTTAAACAACCCACAAAAAATAACTACCTACCAATTTTGATGTCTACCTTAGCCAAATCAAAGACTTTATATTCCTTGAACCTAAACCAACTCTTTGCGTTTTTGAGTCCCTTGCAATCCACCCGTCTGGACTTTTATATTCGGCTATAAAATTGAATGCTCACGTTGCTATTTTAAGAAAGAATGTAAACGACAAACTCACTCAGCTTTGATTTGACAACCTTACATCATTATTGCAGTCTTGAAGACCGGACTGACACCTGAGCATCTTTTTTTTTCAATATTTGGTTTCTTTGGGCCAGAAGTCATACCACGAAGAAAATGTCAAATACAGAAAAAAAAAAAAAAAAAAAAAAAAAAAAACGTAAAAGAAAAGGAAAGATATGAAAAGAAAAATCTTGGCTATATTTAATGGGTAAGAATTTTAGTGTACCATGTTCTTGGAACTGATTTGCATAGATACTTAACTCGAAGAATTGGTATCCTTCAGACTGTCGGATTGAAGATACTTGAGCTTATACGTCCTATCAAGAATAAGAATTTGTCTGTAGTTTATGAAGAACCAGAAGTTTCGATGTAGAGATGCCAAATATATTTTAATAACTTGAAAGGGTTTGCCTGTACTCCACAAACGGTCACACAGTTTGCAGAGAAGAGATATAGAATCTCTGTAAATTATTTGATAGAGTTTGTCGTTTGAAGAAAACAAAACGGTTCGTTAAAGAAACCTGAAAAATATCTTAATTACTGGAAAAAGTTTGATAGTCTGTGATCTATAAACGGTCACTCAGTTGAGTTATCAAATCTATAAAAGATATTTTAAGAGTTTATCTGTCGTCTTCAGAGAACAAACGTTTTGAAGAAAAGATCCCAAATATATTCTAAAAACTTAAAAAGTTTGTTTGTCTGTGCTCTATAAAAGGTCACGGAGTTTGCTGGGTAAAGCTGCCAAATTTATATAAATTGTTTAACGGAGTTTTTTTGTCTGTCGTCTATGGATAAGTAAGTGGTTCAATGAAGAGACTTCAAATATATTCTAATATCTAAAAGGAATTTGTTTGTAAGTCGTCTGTTAAAGGTCACACAGTTGTCAGAGTTGAGCTATTGTTTTGAAGAGTTTGTTGGTTATCTATAAAACATCTCACAATTCTCAGAGTTTAGATATCAAATCTATATAAATAGTTTTAAAAATTTGTTTGTCTGTCTTCTATGGATGTTTGAATGTTTTGACGTGGAGTGACGAGATTTATTTGACATTTGATAATTATTGCGTTATTATTTTGTTATAAACATTGTTGCAGACTCGTGTTTTCTGTCATGTTAGTTATTATAAAGCATATTAATGTACTGTCAAATATAAACCTCATTTTTTATTTTGTTATTATATGATAGAATTTTAAGATTCTTAAAACAGATCTAATGTTGCCTAGTGGGCTGTAGAATACACCGACAGCTTCTCTTCAGATCGGTAAGACTTTCCCAACGAGTGTCCTGCATATGACACCAAACAATGTTATGGTGAGGTTCCAGTAATGCTGAAGGTTTGGGGAATGTTGAGTACCCCTTGATACTTGATAGGGTCCTCTCTATGGGTAAAAAAAACTAAACTGTATGCTATTAATAAACTGAATTGTTTGAAATGGAACTGTTTTTTGACATTGAAATTGTGTACTTATGCTAAACCGAAGTGTTTTAAATTGAACTATTTTGACATGTAACTCTGTGTGTAAACAAAAAAACTATAATTAATTTATAGTAAACTGAATTGTTTAAAAGAGAACTGTTTATATGTATATGGATTTGGCATTAAATAACGTACAATGGGTAATGTGCCATAAAACCAAACTAAATTAAACTACACAGATCTAACCTGAAAAGAGAATGCATCTATTTAATAATACGTGTCTGTCTGTCTGTCTGTCTGTCCTTTGTGTTAGTATTTGTCAGTTTTCTATATCAATTCTAATTCTAAAGTACTGTTCAGTATGTACCCAAGCCAGATACGGATATGTGAAACGTACATAGAATGTTCGTAACATATATACATAGAACATAGGAATCCCGAAACACGAAAAACACTTACGACTTCTTAGTTCTGGTACGAAACTTTTTATAACCTTTGAGTTTAAAGGTTTTCCGACACAAGGAGAGAGAGAGAGGCACAATCTTTCTATTCTGGCTTTTTCATCTCCACCACCCCACACACGTGTGGCACCCGTCACAAGGCCACTGGCATGGCTTCAGCGAGCAAGCGAAAATCAACCGTCTTCTTCCAAGGCTGGACTCAATTCTGACTTTTTCTCAAATCCCCCAAATCCTCCGCGCACGCTTCCAGTGCATGATGTCATTCGTACTCACTAGCCCAGTTTTCCATCTTGGGTTTCTATTGTGATACGTCCGCTCCGCGCGTACGCGTGAACACCTGCGCACATGTTTGCACCTAACTAACCCATGCGCTGAGCCGAAAGGTTCTTAGCCTAACTAAACCGAAAGGCAAGATATATAAAACGAAATCCCTCGGCCATTATATTACAAGTATACAGAAATTTATTAAATTCTAATATCAAATAAATTTTTGTTTAACATTTTTTAAATGAATTCTCAAATCACGGCTTTTACCATCTTACTAAATAATTTGCTGAAAAAATGCTGATGAATATGTTTATATTTCAAAGTTTTACCCGGCGAATGACGGGCAGGTTAGCTACTACTACTACTACTACTACTACTACTACTACTACTAACACCCTCTCAGATATAATTCCTCTATAAGAATATAGCACACTTGGAGGATGTTCACAGAGGGTTTTTTTTAATTTAGCAGTAAATAAACTAATGTCAGAGAAGACGTAAAATATTTTTATTCAATAGCTGAACACTTTGACTTCTTATAAAAAGTAGATTAAATCATTTGAATTAATGACCTGACTTTATTCAGAGCTACACAGAAGATGATATGATCGAATAAACCATTTTTGAGGAAAATATATGGAATTCATTGACAAAAAAACAAAAAAAAACCCAACAAAAAACAAAAATAAAAAAAACAACAGCAAAAAACAAAACAAAACAAAAAACAAAAAACTAAAAGCAAAAAATAATTAATACATATGAAGCTCTTTCCGAGTTTTTATGAAAGCCTTGATTTTTTCATGTATGGGTTTCTTTAATCTAAAGCAATATTCTTTGTCAAAGTGGATCCAGCTTTCCAGAACAGCATCTAATAGATCTCCTTTAATGGATCGAGCCTTCTTATGGATCATTAAAAAAAATCCAATTATGGCTATGAATTTAAGCGTAAGATGGATTGAGTTTTTTTTTCTGTTCACAAGGTAACCAATGAAGGAAAAGGAAACCTCCGAATTCAAACCAGCTGAACTCCGCCAAAAGATTGACTTTTTGTCGCATTCTGCTCGTAGCAGAGGGGTTGGTCAAATACATTCATCGTGTCCCAATGAAAAATACTTGGTATTTCATATATTTACTCTATTATCCTCGTAGCGTAATGGCTAAAATATTGGATTCTGAGTTCGAACTCCTGTCACGCTATTACGTCCACTTTTGGGCTAATACTGTCGGGAAAGGCATGAACATCTTTATTTCCTCCCACTGCTGTTCTTATTCAAGGAAGGCTTGAGCAGTAAATAACCCACGTACACTGATATGCCATCAAACATAGCAAAAAATCGAAGCCATTTTAATCTTTCAGGTTTTAAAGTTTGAATTAAGAAGAAAAAAAAGGAAAAAAAGGAAAAAAGAAAACGAAAAAAAAAAAAAAAGAAAAAACGAAAATAGAAAAAAAAGAAGAAAAAGAAAAAGGAAAAAAGAAAAATGAAGAATAAAGAAAAACGAAAAGAAACTAAAAATAAAGGAAAAAGAAAAAAGAAGAAAAAACTAAAAAAAAGGGAAAAAAGATAAAAGGGGAAAAAAAGGAAAAATAAAGAAAAAGAAAGAAAAAAAGAAAAATGAAAAAAATGAAAAAATAAAGAATAAAGAAAAATAGATAAACGAAAAACGAAAAAAAGAAAAAAGAAAAAAGGGGGGAAAAAGGGGAAAAAAGAAGAAAAATAAAGAAAAATGAAAAAAAGTAACAAAGTAAAAATAAAGAAAAAAGAGAAAAGAAAAAGAAAAAAAAAGAAAAAAGATATAGAAGAAAAAATAAAAAAATCAAAAAAAGGAAAAAAATGTTAATTCCTGTCTTGGTTGGGCATCGAACTTTTCAGCATTGTTTTAAATCTTATGATCGTCTGTCAGAAGTACTCATTCAATTGCGGAAAGCCCGTGCAAGAAAACAACCACACAGTCATGTTCAATCAGTCGCGTTTCAATTTATTGCCTTTAATCACGTGATTGCGACCGCGTGGTTTTGAACATCAAACATATGCAAAGTAGCCAGTAGACATAAAAAAACCATAAATTCTGATAAAGTATTTCTTTAGCACATGACCGTATGGACATAAACAATCAAACGAAACGAGACAATTTCCGAACACCTATATATATATATATATATATATATTAAAATGAATAAGTTCGCAAGTGATTTCAAATTTGGCGTCTATTTTTAAAAAAATTCTTATTCCATATACTTCTGCCGGGCATGTTTCGGATATTTCAGTCCTCGTAACGCTTTCAAGTGGCGTATCATGAATTTTGGCTGAGTGTTAAGTTTCCTTTATAGAAAAGATTGCTTTGATAGGTTGTTTTGATTTTGTTTGCTTCCAATTTTTGTGTCTGTAATTGTCCCATTGGAGTTGATTGCCTGTGAAGATCTTTAGTTATTTTGTTAATGACCTGTTTTATTCATTCCCATCTTTTCCCTCTTGTCTCTGTAAGTGTGTGTGTGTGTGTGTGTGTGTTTTTATATGTATGTATGTATAGTGCGAAGGCATTGTCAGCTATCGATAAGTTATTGGTCATATGAAAGTCAGATTTATCCAATAAAATAAAACGCAGTTTTTTCCAAGCAACGTCGTATCATATAGTATTATATACTATATGGATGACTAAGCGTGCAGGGAGAACGCTTGATGGCCATTGCACAAAAATGCTATGAGCTATAATAAACAAACCCTGGAAGCAACATCCCACAAAAAATCAGCTGTACGGCCACCTTTCTAAATCCATTCAGATTAGACGAACAAGACATGCGAGACACTGCTGGTTTTGTTTTGTTTGGTTTCTTTGTTTAATGACATATCAACCTTTGTAGGTTGTTTAATGCTAAAGCCAATCTCCTAGAAGAACAGCAGTGGTATTATTTAACCCATAGCTGGGAGAATAAGAGGCTTCATACATTTCCCCAAGGGTATTTGTCCGAAAGTAATAACGCGACTGCAATTCGAACTCGCTTACTACGATTCTGCAGTCCATTGCTTTAACCATTACACCACGAGGACACCCCCCAGACACTGCTGGAGAAGTAAAGACGAGCTCATAAGTTATGTTCTTCTGTGAACCCCTTCACACGGACGAGCAGGTGTTGGACGTCCGGCTAGAACTCTTCTAAAACTGCTCTGTACAGACACAAGATGTAGGTCAGAGGACCTGCCGAATGCGATGGGCGACCGAGACGAATGGCGAGGGAGAGTCAGAGAAATGGAAATCTTTACACGCGGCACGACTTGATGATGATAATATATATATATATATATATATAAGTGTGTGTACACGTATAAATGTATGCACTCTTATGTATACATAAACTCGTACACATATGTATTTTCAAGGCATTTAATGGGTTTAATGTCTGTGAATGTATTTGTCTCCATATATAGGTTCTGTTAAGCTAGTCGGCGTGTGTCTGTGTTTGTCTTTGAGAGTGTGTATATGTGTATATGTGTTTATCTGTCTGTAGTTAAGCTCTGTCTAATGTGGGTTTAAATCTATGAAGCTTTTTTTTTTATTTTGATTAAAGAGTCGTCATCGGTCTGGTATAAAGGCATTATTTCAAAGTTTCCCGTGTTGCATTCATTGAGGTGTTTTGATACATAAAGTTTTCAATTTTCTGGAAATTTAATATTTTTAAAGTAAAGACACTCTGTTGTTTAGTGTTTGTGTACATCCTATGTAGATATCGTAGCAGTTTGTACATTTGATTATGTAGACTAGATATTTGAATTATAGTTTAAGTTTCTATTTATTATGAATGTTGTTTACGAGTTTTCGAAGGTATAGAATCTTCCTTCTGTGATTATATTACATATTCCACATTTTTTATTTTTGCATTTTGAGACTCCTTATGTTGTGCGTTGCCCAAATTTAGATGAACTTAGTGTGTGTTTTAAGTTTTTTGGTTTCGATTTACTTTTAATGATTTTTGTTGTGTCTAATGTGTTTTTACTCCTATCTTTTTTTAAGTTGATATTTAAGTTCTTTGATATTTATGTGAATAGTTCTGGGTTGTTTTTGTTGTATGATGAATAAGAATTTATCATTTAGAAGTTCGCCTCAAGAATACTAACATTAAATTATCTTTATTTGTGAAGGAAATAAAAATTTGCACATTTTGACCGAAACATTGCTTTTTTGGATATATCTACATTTCTTATCAACAAAAATCCAGTTCATACATGGGTTTGCCACTTAGAGGGGCTTTTGATTGACAATTTATTGAATCTGGTCTAATGGGGTTGAGAAGAATTTGTTGGGTGTTATTAGAATTCGTTTGTTTGGTAGTTGTCGGCTTTGGGTTTTTGATATCTGACTCCATCAGGTTTTTTTCCTACCCCATTTAATTCGTTAGCTTCTTATGTGCCTATAGAAGGCTTCAAAAGAAGAAAAGGAATGAGAAGACAGGAGATACCTTTTAAATTTAAATCTTATTTCTATTTAATGATTTTTGTTGTGTCTAATGTGTTTTTATTTTCTATCTGTTTTTGATATTTCTGTGAATAGTTCTGGGTTGTTTTTCTTGTATGCTGAGACATTTGCTATGAGATATTCCTTGTTATGTTTTTCTTATAAATGTTTTTTAATGTATATGGTATTCCCCTGCAATTTGAATTCCTTATTTATTTATTAGTGTTGTAGTGTTGTGTGATATCCCCTCGGGTGGGGGTTATGTGTAATTCTTCTAAGCCATCTTGAAGGGTTTTTTTTATTGTCTGTGGAGTAGATCCTATGTGCTAGTGTAAAGAATCGATTTTGAGCGTCTTTTCCGGCCGTTGCTCTTGAAATAGAGGCGTTGTTATGTGTATGTAAGTTTGTGGTCAATATCTCTGATAATTTGTCCATTTTGATTTTTAATGAAGATGGATGTCTAAAAAAAGTAGTTCTTTAAAATTGTGTTTTATGGATTATTTTAGAGTGTAGGTTTTGAAATAAGTTATGTGTATCGTTAACATTGCTCCATGAGAATTTCGAAACTATGAATTGCCCAGTCGGCTGGGGCAGTAGAATACACCGATTGCTTCTCTGCAGAGGGGTAAGATCCCCCCAACGAGTGTCCTGGATATGACACTAAATAATCTGATGGTTCCAGCAATACTAGAACTTTGGGGAATGCGGAGTACCCCTTCATTGCCATCGTTCCCAGGTCCACTCTGGCCCGGAGTGGTAGCAGCTAATAAGGGTCCTATCTATGGGTTAAATAGAACTAACAGCATACTTATGCTAAATTGAATTGTTTGAGAAAACTGAATAGCTTCAAATAAAAATGTTTTTGACAATTAAACCGTACTTACATTTAAACTGCGTGCTTATGCAAAACTGAATTATTTGAAATAAAACTGTTTTTCAACATTAAAACTGTATTTACACTTAACTGAATTGTAACATATAGCTGCTTGAATTATTTGAAATAGAAATGTTTTTGACAATTAAACTGTGTACTCATGCTAAACTGAATTGTTTTAAATAGAACTGATTATTTACATAAAAACCATTGAAACTATGAAACAACTATCTAGGAATCTTTTTCATGATCTAATAAAATCTTTTTGTTATATTGTTGCTGTATTTCTTACCTATGATTTTATTTATATGGCCGATCAACAGTGGTGTATTGACTTCCTTCTCCTCCCACACCTCTCATAATCCCTCACAGACTTCCTGCCTTCCTTGAATCTCTTATGCCACTCAAAAACTGATGCTTGATTCATGCAAGATGGTTCAAAAGCAGTCTGAAGCATTCCATACGTTTCTGTTGCATTTTTCCAAGTTTAAAACAGAATTTTATTGCATATCGTTCTTCTAAAGTGTCCTCACGTCCAGATTGCATTTTTGAAATCCACCAGCTGTGACAACCAGTCTTTAGTAGGGTGTAATCCAATTCCTGTTGTAGCTGTTCATTTGAAGCTGAAATCATGAAAATGGGTCAGTCATCTTATAAGATGTATAGCAATAAGATACTAAATTTTCAAGAGTCTACGACAACTTTAAATGCCTGTACAAAAAAGGTTTGAAAACTTATTGGAGGCACCACGTAATTTGTGTTGCTTAAAAATATTTGTACCTTGCCGTTATTTTTCGGATAGTCTGGTTCATTCTCCCGTTGATTTAATTTTACACATTCTGTATTTGTGGGTATGTATGGTGGCTCGCCAAATTTTTCTTTGTAATAATAATAATAATAATAATATATATATATATATATATATATATATATATATATATATATATATATATAAACATGCATATAGATATGAATACATGTTTACACACACACACACACACACACACACACACACATATATATATATTGTCATCCACAAACAGACTATTTTGTTGTATCCCAACTCTTCCGTGGAGCTAGATAGGCGAGTTGCTTCGAGCAGGGATAGAAACCCAGCTGACTTTACGTCAGTCGGATATCTTACCCGGAGTCATCTTCGTACTTTGCGTTAGTAAAGGGACTTTTTACATGTACCTTTTTACATATACGTTATGAGCTACTGGGAGTGCTTTATTCTTGAGAAGAGCTATTGCGTTTCAGATATATATATATATATATATATATATATATATATATATATATTTTCCCACCAAAAAACAACAATTGATCACATTAGGATAATTTTTTCGGAAAAAATTTATTTGGTCTGTGGATTTTATTTACATTTATCTCCTTACCACGAATATTTAAATTTGATATTTAATTTTTGAATATTCTTTATTTTTCCTGATTGGAATTATTCCCTATTCCGGATTTATTGGATTGATGAATATATATATATATATATATATATATATATATATATATATATATAGGAAAAACTAGAAATAAATCCGAGAGTAGGAAAATGTATTGAAATGGAAAAACGCGAGGTCTTCAGATGATGATTCTATATGTAGAAATATTTACCATTTTTTTTTATTTTAATAAATCACACAAATTTACAAATACGCTACCAACAGAAATAGAATGCTTGGTATCTTATCATATTTTTTGTTTCATTTAATAACATACACACCCAAAGAAAGGTCTAAAAACTTGAACATTTTTGAAAAAACAACAAACAAAAATATGGAAGATTTCAAAACGTTCCAAAAATAAAAATATCTACTGATCTCCACACATTCTATAAGAAAGCGAAGAGTCTTTTAACCGACTTCATTTATGAGAAAGCCATACCCATCAGCATATCTATAGTTCTCAAATGTTCTTATCACATTTTCATTGAATACATAATATCTTTCTAAGGATCTTTCATTGAGAAAATGCACGCCCTACAAAACGGGCGAAAAACTGAATGGAAGGATCCGATTTAAACAACACTCACATTTCCAAATTACAAAAACAAATTACAGTTTTAATGTAACAACAGCAGATAGAAACACATTGGGAGAAATGATCTCATTCAAAAAGTTTCGATCACTTTACTTAGCACAGTTGAATCAGAAAACCTTCAATTTGGTCTTTAATTCGCTACTGGAGTAAATAAATGCAACATCGTAAATTTAATAAACTTAGACTATAAACACAAGGTTTGGTTTCTTTTTTTAATGGCCTATCAACCTTTGTAGGTTATCTAATGCCAAAGCCATTCTCCTAGAAGAACAGTAGTGGTACTATTTAACCCATAGCTGGGAGGATAAGGGGGTTCATACCTTTCTCAAGGGTATTTGCCCGAAAGTAATCGTAATAGTGCGACTGGAGTATGAACTCGCGTACTACGATTCAGCAATCCATAGCTTTAACCATTACACCGCGAGGACACCCCCTATAAATACAAGGATTCTGATTTCAACAAAGGGTTTATACCAGGAGTACTCGCTGAAACCATTTATGTTAATACAGATGAGCACACTTAACCTCGGAGACACAGAGCTGCAATGTGAGATTTATCCTCGAATAATCATATGATGATCACATCTTCCCATATAGATGGTGATGTTGTCATTATAGATTCTACTCATTATAACAACAATTATAATGAAATGATTGAATAATAAAAACACACACGGACATATTTCTCTTCAAACAAAAAAATGAAAATATCGATATTTTTTTATAAGTCCAATAAAAAAAACTAATCACTGTAGAAGAAAATTCTGGTTTTCATTAATTATCACCCCACAATCTGGAAACTTAATTGTCTTAAAACCAATAAACCTGGAATCCCTCTTCGACCAATCATATCTGGGACTGACTCTGCCTCCACTTCTAACTTCACAATTAGGCACGATTAGCAATTCGAACATCATTAACTTAGAAAATCAATAATTTAAACAAAAAAAAAAATTCTCGACAGTTTCGATAAGATCATTATATACCAATATCCCTGTTAAAAAATGTATCCATCATTCAAAATTGCCCAGTCGGCTGGGGTGGGGGGCTGCAGAATACTTCGACTGAATTTCTGCAGAGGGGTAAGAACCCCCAACGAGTGTCCTGGATATGACACTAAACAATCTGATGGTGAGTTTCCAGTAATGCAGGAGCTTTGAGGAATGCGGAGTACCCTTTCATTGCCATCGCTTCCAGGTCTACTCTGACCCGGAGAGGTAGCACATGATAGGGTCCTATCTATGGGTTAGATATAAGTAAAATGTGTACTTATGCTAAACTTTTTGACAATGTCCCTATGTACTAATGCTAAACTGAATTATCTGAAATAAAACTGATTTTACATTCAACTGAGTGTGGAAAAAAACTATACTTATACTAAACTGAACTTTTTGAATTAGAATTGTTTGTGTAAACTAAATAGCTTGAAATAGAAATGTTTTTGACCATCAAACTGTGTTCTTACTTTTAAACTGTGTACTTATGGTAAACTGAATTGTTTGAAAAGGAATTGTTTTTGAAATCGAAACTATACTTACGTTAAACTGAATTGTTTAAAATAGAACTGAGTATTTGTATAAAATGAATATGGCATTAAATAACCTACAAAGGTTGATATGCCATAAAACCTAAACAACCCACAAAAAAATAACTACCTATCCACCTACCAATTTTGATGTCTACCTTAGCCAAATCAAAGACTTTATATTCCTTGAACCTAAACCAACTCATTGCGTTTTTGAGTCCCTTGCAATCCACCCGTCTGGACTTTTATATTTGGCTATAAAATTGAATTCACACGTTGCTATTTTAAGAAAGAAAGTAAACGACAAACTCACTCAGCTTTGATTCGACAACTTTACATCATTATTGCAGTCTTGGAGACCGGACTGACACCTGAGCATCTTTTTTTTTTTCAATATTTGGTTTCTTTGGGCCAGAAGTCATAGCTGGAAGAAAATGTCAAATACAAAAAAAAAAAAAAAAGAAAAAAAAGACGGACAAGAAAAGGAAAGATATGAAAAGAAAAATCTTGGCTATATTTAATGGGTAAGAATTTAGTGTACCATGTTCTTGGAACTGATTTGCATAGATACTTAACTCGAAGAATTGGTATCCTTCAGACTGTCGGATTGAAGATACTTGAGCTTATACGTCCTATCAAGAATAAGAATTTGTCATTTAGAAGTTCGCCTCAAGAAAACAAACATTACATTATCATTAACTGTTAAGGAAAAAATAAAGATTTGAACATTTTGTCCAAAACATTGCTTTTTGGGATATAACTGCATTTCTTATCAACAAAAATCCAGTTCACGCATTGGTTTGCCTCTTTGAAGGACTCTTGATTGCCAATTTATTGAATCTGGTCTAATGGGACTGAGGAGAATTTGTTGGGTGTTATTAGGATTTGTTTGTTTGGTAGTAGTAAGCTTTGGATTTTTGATATCTGACTCCATCGGGTTTTTTCCTACCCCATTTAATTCGTTAGCTTCTTTTGTGTCTGTAGAAGTCTGTAAAGGAAGAAATGGAAGGATACGAAGATAGGAGATACCTTTTAAATTTCAACTCTATTTTTGGTTTTCATACGGCTACTCTGTAGCTATGAATATCTTTCTGGACTATTTGAGAACAGTCGTTTCTCCCCCCCCCAAAAAGGCGCTGAAATGCTCGTCGTTTTCCGGGTCAAAATTCGATGTTTTTAATTGTGGTTGATAAGTCCATTTAGTGCTTTTGATATAGGCTGCTGTTAACAGAGACATTTGCTACTGGTGGAAGGGAGAGCCAATCGTGCCGCTAAGTGGACACGTGGTTTTCCCACCAGTAGCAAGAGAAAAATTGGTCCTTCAAATCCAACCGATTGCTGCTGAATGAGGACGAGTTTCTTTCTGGTGTCAGTAAGTCTCTTTCAGGCATGCACAATTCCATCTTCCTGTCAGGGGTCTCTGGAAACTTCTACACTTCCTGAATTTAGTTTATTCCTTTTATTTTTTTTTTCTTTTCGATCCCCTACAGGTCCCTTTAAATTCATCATACCCAAAGATTCTAATTATTTTCGTCATAGATAATTTATTTCTTATATAATTCTTATATATTCTTGGAATAATGAATGAGCAAAAATAATATTGAATCAACCCTTTATTTTACTTACGATGTAGGAATAACAACTTACCTTTCTTGGAAATTTTACTAATAAATAATAACGATAAACTTGAATTTAAAGTTCATCTCAAATCCACTAATAAAAATGACTATATATATTTTCCTCACAACCAGACTAAATGAAGAGATGTAATATAATGGCCGAGGGATTTCGTTTCATGCCTTTGGGTTTAGTTAGGCTGAGAACCTTTCGGCTCAGTGCATGGGTTACTTAGGTGCAACATTAACACAGGTGTTCATGCGCGCGCGTGCGCGTGCGCAGAGCGGACATGTCACTCAGAGATGTCACAATAGCCCGGGATGAGAAACGGGGCTAGCAAGTGCGAATGACGTCACGCACCGGAAGCGCGCGGAGGATTTTGGGAAATTTGGAGAAAGTTAATAGAGTTGAGACTGGGCAACGAACGAGACGGTTGACTTTCGGTTGAGGATGAAAAAGCCAGAATAGAAAGATTGTGGCTCTCTCTCCTTACGTCGAAAAACCTTTAAACTCAAAGGTAATAAAAAAAGTTTCCTACCTGAATTGAGAAGTCGTTACGTGTTTTTCGTGTTTCGAGTTCCTATGTTCTATCTTTATGGACATTCGATGTACGTTTCACACATAGCCATATCATGGCTATGGTACATTGACAAATTAAAAAAAAAAATGAATCTCTTAGAGTATTGTGGTTAAAAATGATACTAGATTCAACAATTTTCCGACGTTTTTTTTTTAAATGTATATAAACATTTATGTTTGTGAATTTTGAGAGCAATTATTTTGGTTTGTGGTATAAGAAATTAAAGATATTGAAGTTGCGTGGAGGAACTTTTTATATAGTCAAATTTAAGTCCACAAATAAAAATGACTATATTTATTTTTACTCACATCATAACATAAAATAAAGAGGGGAATGATCTTAGAATTCTTACCATTTGCACCCCCAAATTTTTAAATGAGGAATTTGACTATTTAGACATTCCTTCTCCCAACTTTAATATTCTAAATCTTTTTCACATGCCAAAATAAAAGTTCTCAAAATTTACAAACGAAAATGTTCTCCAGAAATTCAAAACAATAGTTTCTCAAATTATAATGTATAGAGGGTAGAGTGTTCGCCAATGGTCCCGGAGACCTGGGTTCAATCCCAGGTCGCGTCATACCAAAGACTTTAAAAATGGTACTTGATACCACCTTGTTTAACACTCAGCAATATAAGGTACGTATCAAGAGTAAAGTGGAGAAATCCAGGGAAAGGAGTAGCGCCCTCCCCTACACCTTGGTGTAGTAGCTGTTGAAAAGGGAGCCCTCTGGTTGCCCTCGACTACGGTCACCAACTTTACTTACTTTCATAGATATGTCCTTTTACCCAACAATTCAACAACAAAAATCATCGAAAAAAAGAAAAAAAAAATTGGGCTACCTTGGAATTAAAACAATCACTAACTTTTCAAAGACAATTAGGAATCTAATTAATTATAAAATTACAATACCCATAACGGATCCAGAGCAGGGTAGTTTGAAATTAAATAGGTGTGTAAAATTTGCTGTAATATTGGTCAACGAATTTACGAGCATAAAAAAAGATTTAAAAAAATTTTAAATAGATAACAATTTGGTTAAAATAATTTAGAAACTAACCACATCTTTAATTTTAAAGATTTCAAGATGTTAGTTAATATACATAATAAAAAAAAACAGAAAATTGTTGAATCTCGTATTATTTCAAACAAAATGCTTTAAAATGGTGATCAATTTTTTTTTAATTTGTCTCCTTATTTTGTTAGATTGATGTTGAAAAGACAAAAACATTTCCTAATTTAAGATAATTTGGCTTCATCCTTTATATATATTTAGAAAGATGTGGTGTCAAGGTGTCAATTGGGGGGAGGAAGGGGGAAAGGTAAAGTGATAAGGAAAAGAATTCCCTAAAAGTATGGAGGCACAGAGTGAAGAAATGTCTTTTCTATCCGCTTACTATTTTGATTTTGTTTTCGTCTAGTATGATGCTTGCTAAGTATGGTGAGATTTGGAAAAAAACCTAGACGTTGTCTTATATGGTTTGTTTTAGAAATGACAGCCGATTCTTGCCCAGTCGGCTGAGGCTTTAGAATACACCGACTACTTCTCTGGAGAGGGGTACCCCCCCACGAATGTCCTGTATATGGCACTAAACAATTTGATGGTCAGGTTCCAGTATTTCTGGAGCTTGGGGGAATTCGGAGTACCCCTTCATTGCTATCGCTCCCAGGTCCACTCTGGCCCGGAATGGTAGCACCTGATAGGGCCCTATCTATGGGTTAAATAAAACTAAACTGCATACTTATGTTTTGATATTTAGCTATGTGTAAACAAAATCTGTACTTATACTAAACTGAATTAGAACTGTTTGAATAAACTTAACGTTTTTGACAATTAAACTGTGTACTTGAAATAGAACTGATTATTTGTATAAAAATGGATTTGGCGTTAAATAACCTACAAAGGTTGGTATACCATAAACCCTAACAACCAACTAACCAACCCACCAACCGCAGATTCTAGTAGTCTTCGGTATTTTTTGCAGTGTATGGGTTTGATTAGAGTAGCTTGGGAAAAATTGAACGTATGTTTGAGATCTAACATGTGGGAGGAAGGGGCGTTTCGATCGTCATTTGTTTTGATTGCACCCCAATTGCCACCTAGACATCTCAATATAGACAAACTTCTGCGATATCACATTATAGTCAATATCTTTCCACAAAACAAGATATACCGAAACCCTTTCACACCCAACCTTTCCCTATTTCTTCCCGTTAGCTCACTATAATTATTTCCACGTTAAAAAATCTTTAATGAAACCAGATACATTTGACATTAAACCTTTCCATACTTTTCCCCATCAGCTCCATATAATCTATCTTCACTTTCACAATAAAAATCTTAAATGAAAATTGATACAGTTGACTTTATATCATCCCCTCTTTCCTGCTGCAACTATTTGCTTTTAAACAGAAAAACACAGAAAACGGTCCCTTTCTGAAAAAGTTAGATGAAATAAAACCGAACGAAATATCAGACATCTGAATTTGAGTTAAATACTTCATTTCTCCAACTTTCCTCATACTTCTATCATACTAATCTATCATTTCTACATATATATATATATATATATATATATATATATATATATATATATATATATATATTTATATATATATATATATATATATATATATATATATATATATATACGAGGACCATTAAATAAGTTTCCAGACTTTTTTCGTATGGGCACTTTTATTGATAGTACACACATGAAACTCTAGTCCCCTTCGAAGTATTCTCCTCCGGCTGCAATGCACTTGTTGTACCGTTCCAACAACTTCCGGAAGGGCCCATGGAAGTCCTCTTGTGTGAGCGTGTCAATGACCTTCGTCACAGCCTCTTTCATCTAACGACAGCTTCTGAGCTTAGGGAATAACACAAAGTCACAGGGAGCAAGGTCTGGACTATAAGGAGGCTGAGGAACTGCCCTTCTTGTTCAAATAGTCTGTGACAATGATGGAGTTGTAGACTGGTGTATTGCCTTGGTGGAAATACCACTGAACCGATTTGAAGAGTGCTGGCCTCTTCCGACGGAACCTCTTCCTGAACTCCCTTAAAACCTCAACATAGTAACCCTAACCCTAACCCTTTGGCCAATCAACTGTGGTGTATTGACTTCCTTCTCCTCCCACACCTCTCATCATCCCTCACAGATTCCCTGCCTTCTTTGAATCTCTTATGCCACTCAAAAACTGATGCTCGGTTCATGCAAGATTGTCGAAAAGCAGTGTGAAGCATTCCATACGTTTCTGTTGCATTTTTTCCAAGTTTAAAACCGAATTTTATTGCATATCGTTCTTCTAAAGTGTCCTCACGTCCAGATAGTATTTTTAAAATTCACCAGCCGTGACAATCAGGCTTTAGTAGGGTGCATTCCAATTGCTGCGGTAGCTGTTGATTTGAACCTGAAATCATAAAAATTGGTCAGTCATCTTATTAGATGTATAACAATAACATAATAAATTTTCAAGAGTCTACGACAATTTTAAAAGCCTGTACAAAAAAGTCTGGAAACTTATCGAAGACACCTCGTATATATATATATATATATATATATATATATATATATATATATATAGATATAGATAGATAGATTGATCCGATATGAGGTTTCTTTTGCGCTTATGGAGATGCTCTTTTGGCATAGATTCTTTAAATTCATATAGATAGATGTTATATAGATTTCTTTTGTCTTTCGATACGCCAATTACATCGCACACGTATGAAACAAAATACTACCACTGGGAATGAAATCTTTTAAAACTTTCACATCTTTTTCGTTTCATCTAATAACTTACACGCTCTGACGAAGGTCTAAAAAAACGAAACGTTAAACGTTGGCAAATATTTTTACAAGTAAAATAATCCACAAAAGACCTGGTGTTTTTCATCTCTCGCTTTCTCTCTCTCTATTTGACCAGTCGGCTGGGGCTGTAGAATATTCCGACAGCACCTCTGCAGAGTGGTAAGAACCTCCTACCCCAACGTGTCCTGGATATGACGCTAAAAAATCTGATGGTGAGGTTCCAGTAATGCTGGAGCTTTGGGGAGTGAGGCGTACCCCTTCCTTGCCATCGTTCCCAGGTCAATTCTGGCCCGTAGAGATAGTACCTGATAGAGTCCTATCTATGGGTCAAATTGAATTAAACTGCATACTTATGCTAAACTGAATTGCTTGAAATAAAACTGTTTTGACATTTAAACCACGTACTTATGCTAAACTGAATTGTTTGAAATGGAACTGTTTTTGTATGCTAAACGCTACTAACGCTAAATTAAATTGCTTGGAATAGACGTGTTTTGACATTTAACTGTGTGTAAACAAAAACTGTACTTATACTAAACTGAATTGTTTGAATTAGAACGGTTTTACTAAACTGAATAGCTTGCAAGAGAACTGTTTATTTGTATTAAAATAGTTTTGGCTAGAAATAACCTAGAAAGGCTGATATGCCATAAAACCCAAACAATAAAAAAACTCTCTCTTTATATATATATATATATATATATATAAAGAGAGAGAGAGATCCTAGAGTGAGACATCGAAGTCATCGAGTTCGGACTCTAGTTGCCCTATTTACTTTCAGACTCAAACCCAGGGGAAAAGTATGCACCTCTTTATCCCTCCACCCACAGCAAGAGGTAAATAGTAAAACTACTGTTCATTTTTCAAGGATGGCTTTGGAATTATAGTAAGAACTAGAGTTGCAACGTGCCTAGAACATTTGACCTGTGCGCCCAATAAGTAGACAGTTTAGAAATAGACAAATCATTCAATCAGACTACTGCGGTTTAATGTTGCAACCGGAAGTGAAAGATAAATTGCTCGGTCATTCGAAGTCACGCAGAGTATTCTCGATTGTCGTCTGCTTACTGAGGCATAAATCTTTGGAAATTGAGATTTGCGGCATATAATATCGTTTACTTTACAATATTAACCCAAAAGTCATTTAGACAAGGTAACGTAAATGGTAAAATTATACTTTATCATTATTTCATTCCCTGCGAGGTTTCGCACAAGTTTTAATTGGTCCTTTTTCACTGAAGTCTGAGTGGTAGCAAGTCTCTTTGGGTCTCCGGGTCTCTTCTAAGTATTCTGAGGCGCCTCTGGTGGTGTAATGGCTAGCAAGCTCGACTAGCAAACCTACACGAGTGAGTTCGAGTCTCATTGGGTGCCCCTTTCATATGGCCTTGTGCCACATCTAAGCAAAAAGCTTAGTAAATTACCTCTTCTAAGTATTCTAGCTGTTCTTAACATTTCTGTGGCCTGGAGGTTCTTGATTCTTCCAGTTCCCCCCCCCCCCGGTTTATTTCTAGGCCTTTGGGGACCATTTCTAGTGCACCAGTTGCAATTGCTATCACCGTCATCTTCATGTTTTACCGCTTTTTTTTAGTTCTTGGCAAGATCCAGGTACTTGTATATATTTTTGGTTTCTTTTATTTTCAATCTGTGATCAGCTGGAACGGTAAAATCCACAAGACGGTAAGTTCATTTCTTCTAGGTAACTAGCATTATGTCTGGTCTTGTAGCCGGGATTTGGTAATTAATACATTTAATTAGGTGCTCCATCTTTTACCTAAAGTTCCTGAGATTTTTCTGGGAGAGATTTTAATTTATACCTTTGATTTGTATGGTGAAAGGCATTAACAAAACAGAATTTAGAAAATAATCATCATTTTAACATGAAAGAATCCACAATATTAGTTCATATATATAATAAACAACATAGAAAGATTGTTAAATACAAATATAATAATGTAAATATAATACAATGAAACAAAGACACGTATTTTTTTCAAGTTATCTCTTTACGTAATCAAATTAGTGTCAAAAATTTATAAGGTACCTAATTTAAATTAGATAAATTCTATTAATTATTTATGTTTCTCCTCACTTATTTCTGCGTTTTTTTTTATAATTCATATAATAATACTTCCTAGATTACAAATAACAGCAAGAAATTTAAAATTTCTTTAGAAGTTTCTATAATTTCTTCAAATACATTGCAAATACGTTACACTTTAAGATAAACTTTGAACACAAATTAGATTTCAAATAAAAGGCTACACCAGTAATACTAATGATAAGACTTTTCTTATTCTTTCGTTTAGTTTTTTAAACTTTGAATATAATTTAGAAGATACCAACGTTCCATATTAACATTGCCCTGATAATGGTTTAATATCGAAACCGAAACGTAAACGTTGGCATATCATTCAGGTACAAATAAAATCATCCACTGAATACATTTTTCTCATTCATATATGTATATATAAACAAATATATATATATATATGATTATATAATTATATATGTATATAATTCGTTCAATAAATAAGGTGAATACTTCCTAAGAAGTGACAAAAGAAACATCGTTTTCAGCTGTACTATTTTAAGGAAATCAGTTGAAATGGTTCCCATCATATTCCAGAACTCTGTCAATATGACCTTTTTTACAGACCGCTGCGCCCAAAACATTTTCTTTACCAGAAAGTCAGTGTGCTTTCACTTCATAGATTCTCTTTTCGGCTTAGGCTCGACATTGTAATATAATGGCGGAGGGATCTCGTTTTATATTCCTTGCCTTTCGGTTTATTTAGGCTGAGAATCTTTCGCTTAGCGCATAGGTTAGTTAGGTGCAACATTGACGCAGGTGTTCACGCGCACGCGGAGTGGATATGTCGTTTAGAGATGTCAAAATAAAAAATCCCAGATAGCAATTGGGACCAGGGTATTTGGGTGACGTCTTGCATCGGAAGTGTGGGCTGAGATTTGAGAAAAAGCAGTTAGTTGTGTTCCCGCCTTGGAAGAAGAAGGTTGGCTTTCACAGCTGAGCGAGGCCAGACGACTTTGTGCGCTACGGGCGCCGCGCGTTGGTTGGGTTGAGAGCTGACGATGTAAAAGCAGTTAGCATAGAAAGATTGTGCCTCTTTCTCCTCATGTCGAAAAACCTTTTAACTCAAAGGTAATAAACAGTTTCGTACCTGAACCAATTTCGTTAGGTTTCGTCTATTTCACATATCCGTATCATGGCTATGTTATAACATGGCAAACTTTTATTTAACCCATTTGTAATGATATTTTGTCACTAACACATGTTTTTGTACATTTCATTTGATTTGCTCTTCTCAGCCACCTCTGTTCAAATTTGTAAAGCTCTGTTTGATTTGCCACCAATTGGAATTATTTCAAAAGAAATATTTTTGCAAGATTGTAATAATTTGTGTTAATTTGGAGTTGCCCGTGGTGTAATGGTTATCGTTGTAGGAACTGGACGAGACTGATTGCATTTCGCATAGCACTAATACCCTTGGGAAAGATATGAATCCAATAATTCTCCCTCCAGCTATGGGTAAATAGTAGGACAGACTTGTTTATTCAGCCTTGGTGGGGTAACTAGTCTAGGAGAAGGAAAAATCTGAATTCAAATCCGTTTAACTCCGCTTAAAAATTGACCATGTGTCATATCCTGCCCGAGTGGAGGGGTTGGGTAAATATGATTACACCACCATAGACTATGAAATCATAGAAAATTCAAACTCCAATTGCGCTATTACGTTAATTTTTGGACTAATACCCTCAGTAAAGGCATGAAAATTCTAATTCCCCCGAGCCAGGTCTTGGTTAAATAGTACCACAACTGTACTTGTAATTGGATGGATTTGACATTAAATTGACCTTGTGTCATATAGTGCCCGAACGGAGGGGTTGGGTAAATATGGTAATAATTTGTGTTATTATGCGATTCAAAACAATACAGAGTTTAATTAAAGTTGTCTCCCCTTAGTTGAGGGGGGCCCGAAGGCTCCCTTTTCGATAGCTACAACACCAAAAGTAGAGGAGGGCTCTACTCTTTTCCCTGGATTGCTCCACTTTACCCTTGATCCTTACCTTATAATGGTGAGTATTAAGCAAGGCGGCATCAAGTACAATTTTTTGAGTTTTTGTTATGACTCGACCTAAGATTTTACGTTTATGGAAAAATTCTATTTTTCATTAAAAAAAAATTCCTTAATCAATAGATATACTCCCCTATAAATTTATTTCACCAGCTAGTTAACTGGTTCATCAGATGGAGATTTTGAACGGAAATGGGTGTCTTTTTAACCGTTTACATCGTGGAATACAAAAGAAAAATAGATAAAATTAAAAAAAAAACAAAAAAAAACAACATTTCTATTCAAAATCTCCATTTGATGAACAAGTTTATTAGCCAGTGAAATAAATTCATAATGGATTATATCCATAGATTTTTCTTGATATTAATGATATTTTTTTTGCTCCATATGTAAATCTTTTAATGTATTTTTCTATATGTTTTACGAGGATCATTAAATAAGATTCCACACTTCTTTCGTATAGGCACTTTTATTGAAAGTATACACATGAAACTCTAGTCCCCATCGAAGGAATCTCTTTCGGCTGCAATGCACTTGTTGTACCGTTCCAACAGCTTCTGGAAGGTCGCATGGAAGTCCTCTTCTGTGAGCATATCAGTGATATTCGTCACAGCCTCTTTCTTCTACTCAATTGTCTCATAACGACAGCCTTTGAGCTTAGAGAATAACCAAAAGTCAGAGGGAACAAGGTCAGGACTATAGGGAGGCTGAGGAACTGTTTGATGCCCCTCTTGGTCAAATAGTCTGTGATAAGGATGGAATTGTTGACTGGTGTATTGTCCTGCTGGAAATGCCATTGACCCGATATGAAGAGTGCTGGCCTCTTCCAACGGAATCTCTTCCTGAACTCTCTTAAAACCTCAACAAAGTAACTCTAACCCTAACCCTTTGGCCAATCAACTGTGGTGTATTGACTTCCTTACTCCTCCCACACCTCACATCATCCCTCACAGACTCCCTGTCTTCCTTGAATCTCTTATGCCACTCAAAAACTGACGCTCGATTAATGGTCGAAAAGCAATCTGAAGCATTCCATACATTTCTGTGGCATTTTTTCCAAGTTCAATACAGAATTTTATTGCATATCGTTCTTCTAAAGTGTCCTCACGTCCAGATTGTATTTTTGAAATTCACCAGTTGTGACAATCAGGCTTTAGTAGGCTGTATTCCATTTGCTGCTGTAGCTGTTCATTTAAATCTGAAATCATAAAAATTGGTCAGTCATCTCATATGATGTATAGCAATAACATATTGAATCTTCTAGAGTCTACGACAATTTAAAAAGCCTGTACAAAAAAGTCTGGAAACTTATTGGAGGTACCACGTAATTAGACGTTTATTGAGCACTTTATTTGGATTATTTGTTTAAAGTCCATTCGCAAACTTAAAAGGTATTATATATATATATGTAGAGAGAGGAGAGACAGAGAGAGAGATAAAGAGAGAGACAGAGAGAAAGAGAGAGACAGAGAGAGACTTAAATGGTATTATATATATATATGTAGAGAGAGAGAGAGAGAAAGAGAGAGAGAGAGAGAGAGAGAGAGAGACAGACAGACAGACAGACAGAGAAATGTAGAAAATGAGTATAAAATATATGTTTTAATTTATATTTTTATTAACATTTACAGTTTAAGGGAAAAAAATTACAATTTCAGTAAAAATTACAATTCAAGGGAAAAAAATTACAATTAATGAAACGAAATTTTTGTCACGACTTGTGAATCTCGCTATCATGTGCCGAGTCGGCTGTATCACTGTTACATTCAAGTTTTACAATGAGTTATATATATATATATATATATATATATATATATATATATATATATATATAAAGCTTGTAACACAGATAATACTTTAATAACAATTGAAAATATCACTAATGCCTCTATTTAGGAAAGATTGTAGGATTTTTCTGCGAGCGAAAATTTAAATGATTGAAAAAAAAAAAATCCGTTCAAAGTAGACATAGATCCTGTAAAATTATCATTCAGTTGTAAAGTTGACTGAATTTTTTTTATCCTCTCTGTAGAATAATTTTAATTATATTGTTCTTGCTATCATGTTCCTACAGCCTTCTTCAGATGTTTCGTGTCTAACTCTGGAAGCTTCTTGTCGAACTGGGGAGCCTTTACAGAACTTTGATCTAAACCCTTTATTTAATTCTTGGGGTTATACTGTTCTGATTCCAATGATGCATTCATTCTTTGGCCCCCATCAGGAAGACGTTCAAGCACTACAGGGTCATGTGAACTCAATTAGACCATCTATTCAATTCACAATGGAGAAAGAACAATCGACCGTCTTAGATGTATTAATGACTCGAAAAGAGTTAGGATTCAGATCATCCACGTATTGTTGTATTCCAGGAAAGAAAGGTTACAACAACACTTGTGTATTAAAAATATATACCCCATTATTCGAAACGTCGTAATGGTTGTGTGTATAGCAGAGAGAGAGAGAGAGAGAGAGAGAGAGAGAGAGAGAGAGAGAGAGAGAGAGAGAGAGAGATGGACTGTTATCAGTGACACCACGTTGGGACAGATATATAAAAAAATTAATGGGATTTATTATAAATTTACTGTCTTTTTTCTAAGTCCAGGAGTGGCTCAAGTGCCCTGCGGAGCTGGAAATCCCATTTAGTCTCTGCAGCACTCGTAGAGCACAAGGCCACTCCTGCAAGTTTATTTTTCTTTTGTCGACCATTTGTGAGGCTGACTGTTTTATACCAGGAGAGAACGGTGACAAAGACAGTTGTATATTAAAAATATAAGCTAATTTATTCGAAACGTCGTGATGGTTGTGTGTATGAGAGAGAGAGAGAGAGAGAGAGAGAGAGAGAGAGAGAGAGAGAGAGAGAGAGAGAGGACTGCTATCGTTAACACTTCGTGGGACACATACGCGAGAGTCAGTCAGGAACTTCTGGGGTTTACATCATATCTTCAGAGTTACACCATATCTTCTAAACCCACGTTGAGATACATATTTCAGAACCTTTCTTCTTTGTGCTTCTTGATTCGGGGGCCGTCCTTCCCCGACTGGCGCATAACACGACACGTCTTATTTATTCGGCTGAATGCTTCTTTGCTCACTGACCATCTGACGCTCTGGGGTCGAAAAACTTCCTCATTATATATTTTCTTGACACCCAAACATCTTTCCTTCGCGCTCAGTTCACGTGATTCCTTTCCGCTGTACTTTGTTTACACAGATACATATCCTGTTTTGTAATCCCCAACTGATCGGTCTGTCATAGGCCTATATGTAACAGTATTGAAAGCCAATCTTCACCGGGCAGTATCTGAACTTCAACTCCCACCATCCATACAATGTAACGAAAAGAATTGTTGCCTGCAATCCCCAGCAAAAGTCGTGAGTTGTGATATCGATGCATATCAAGAAAAAAATTGTCATCTTGAGAGATACCCTCCATCGAAACAACTCTCCAGAGAGCATAATATTTGCTCCAAGAAATCTGGACAGAGAACAAAACCGGAAAATTAATCACCCAATTCACTGCTTTAATTTCACAGTTTTCGATCATCAGACCAGAATAGCGATTAATTTAAATTTATCAGTCTTTTTGCTCTATGCCAAAAGTCTGACCAAAAAGATTCAAAAGATATGTAGTCCATATGATGATATCAGGATAATATTCAGGAGTGGCTCAACTCTTCTGAGTCAAGTCTCCAACAGAAGACAGCATAACCAAAAAGACTCCTTTAAAATGTTATCTACCAAATGAGTTTAGAAATCATATATTTATGCATAAGGATTTGGCATTAAATAACTTACAATGGTTGATATGTCATATAACAAACCCTAACAAAACTTCAAAATAAGTAGTGACAAATAATACTTTTAGATAAGTAATAAAATTCTAAAATAAGTAATAATAGTTTAAGATAAGTAATAATAGTTTAAAATAAGTATTTAGCATTAGATAATTATAGCTAAAAATTAAAATTCTTTTAAGGAAATAGTCACTGATAATACTTAAAAAAAACTTATAAGTAATAATATAAAATTGAACGTAATAGTACCACTAGAGTTCGAACTCGCAAATAACAATGTCGCATTCCAGTACGTTAGCCGCAGCGGAAATGAAACAGTGCTCAATAAAAAGAAAGAAGGAACATTGTAGAGACGATAGAACAATATTAAAGAGAAAAATCACCCAATTCACAGCTTTAACTTCACAGTTTTCGATCATCGGACCAGAATTGCGATTAAATATTCATCTGCCGGTAATTTGATTCATATTATTCTCCTCATATATTAAAAATTCACAGAACTAGACTAATGTTATGTAGTAAACGCTCTCTACTACGACTGAATCTGGTGACTGGCTGTGTAACCGACAGAAAGAGTCAATCTCGGTAACTCTCGCGGTAGGTTCAAGAAACGGTCGTGCACGAGGATATCCTGAAAACGATCAGTCATTCAGTTGTTATATTTTGACCCTCGCCCCAGCCCAAAAATGCTATTCCAAGGTGATACACCGGAAAGAAGTGACACATTCCAATGGCCAGTAATCGAAAGAGATCGCGTAGGCGGATTAAGGCTTATGATATGGGACTAGGTGAAGGTCCCATTGTGCCACTACAGTGATGCACCGGAAGAGAGTAACCTCTGAACTGCATGACAGTTATTTCCGCTTGATGACGATTAAACATTCGATTTCAAAGATCCAGTGGGCGATCGTGTGGGCGTTGAATTATTATATAATTGAGTTGAGTTGGGTGCCAAAGCAGTTGCCAGTAGAATTCCAGACAGCCAGAGACCAGATGTGGTAGGGAAGGCCACATCCGAAAAGCCCCGATGGAGTAGACCCCAACATCAGGAGAACAAGAAAGACACCACGTGACGGTCATAACAGTGGGGTCAAAATATGAAGTTTATGTTCGGTCTCCAGCATCCTCTCACATGCAAACCTTGAACAACCCTTTCGAACCCTTGCAATAAAGTGAGAGGTAAATATATTTGTAAAGAAGTCTTCCTGCGTCTTCCTTCCTGCGTCCTTCCTTCCTGCGTTGTTTATTACTGTGTCTGTTATCATTGGGTCGGTATGTATCCAGTATATATATGTATATTTCTGCATGAATCAGAAGATGACTATATAACACAGTCAGTTATAAACGGACAGAGGATAAGAAATAAGAACAATATAGCGACCCCGCCCAAGGTTTAACAATTCCATCCTTTACTGAAAAATACGAGGTGCATACGATAAGTTTCCAGACTTTTTTTGTATGGGCACTTTTATTGATAGTACGCACGTGAAACTCTGGTCTCCTTCGAAGTAATCTTCTCCGGTTGCAATGCACTTGTTGTACCGTTACAACAACTTCTAGAAGGCCCAATGGAAGTCCTCTTGTGTGAGCGTGTCAATGACCTTCGTCACAGCTTCTTTCATCTCCTCAATTGTCTCATAACGACAGCCTGTGAGCTTAGGGAATAACTAAATGTCACAGGGAGCAAGGTCTGGACTATATAGAGGGTGGCGAACTGTCTTGATACTCATCATGGTCAAATAGTCTGTGACAAGGATGGAGTTGTAGACTGGTGTATTGTCCTGGTGAAAATGCCACTGACCCGATTTGAAGAGTGCTGGCCTCTTCCGACGGAATCTCTTCCTGAACTCCCTTAAAACCTCAACATAGTAACCCTAACCCTTTGGCCTATCAACTATGGTGTTCTGACTTCCTTACTCCTCCCAACCCTCTCATCTCCCTCGCAGACTTCCTGCCTTCCTTGAATCTCTTATGCCACTCAAAAACTGATGCTCGTTCATGCAAGATGGTCGAAAATCAGTCTGAACCATTCCATACGTTTCTGTTGCATTTTTCCATGTTTAAAACAGAATTTTATTGCATATCGTTCTTCTAAAGTGTCAGTTTGCATTTTTGAAATTCACCAGCTGTGACATTCAGGTTTTAGTAGGTTGTATTCCAATTTCTCCCGAAGCTGTTCCTTTGAACCTGAAGTCATCTCATAAGATGTATAGTAATAACATACTAAATTTTCAAGAGACTACGACAATTTTAAATGCCCATACGAAAAAAGTCAGGAAACTTATTGAAGGCACCTCGTTCCTCTGCGTGTTTTTCTGATTTGAGACCATTCTAGCGGGAGATTGGAACACAGTTATAAAGTGAGTAATATTTTTTCTGTGACCACGTGTCTGACATTTTCTTCTTTCTCAAGCGTGAATTTGTCGTGATCTCTTCCCTTTGTCTTTGTTTCCGGCAAATTTCATTGACACCCCGCACCACAACTCTAACTTTACGGCATTACACGATGGATCGAAACCATCACAGTTTAGTCGGCCAGGGATGGGGTTGTAGAATGCACCAACTACATCGTTAAGACGCCCCCATAAAGAGTGTCCTGTATGGGACATTAACAAATCTGATGGTGAGGCTTCAGTTCTGGAGCTTTGGTACAATGTAGTGTACCCCTTCATTATCTTCGCTCCAAGGCCCACTCTCAACCGGAGTGGTAGTACCTGATAGGGTTCTATATGTAGGTCAGATAGAACTGTTTGACATTTAAACTGTGTGCAAATAAATAACTTACATTAAATTGAATTGTCTGAAATAGAACTGTTTGACTATTCGACTCTGTATAAACAAATGTCTGATGTTTAATTGAATTTTTAGTGATACACAGCAATACTTTGAACAATTCAACTGTGTGAAACGAATAAGTAATGTTGAATAAAATTATTAGTGTTGATTAGCAATACTTGAAACTCTTTAACTATGTGCCTTAATTAAATTGCTTGTGTTACTTAGCAATGTTTAAACCGTTGGATTGAATGCAAATAAAACAATTGTTACTAGTTGTCTGAATTTCTGTATGGTAGGCCATATATGGAAGGAAAAGGGAAACCATTTGCCCTTATAGGATGAAGTTGAAATAATTGATAGAGAAGAATACTGAGAATTAGACGCCTTAAGGAATCAGCACATATATTGGGGTACACTGAGATGTTGAGTAGACCAAGTATAGAGATGAATACAATATGGAAACCGATGATTAAAAAAAGGTTAGATGAAAAATCTGAATATGAGCACAAGTAAAAAATCGTACATAATAGTTATAATCCTTGTCAAGTAAGAACATTAAGTCTATAAGTGCCAAAAAATTCACACAAAAATGTCCAGCAGGACACATAGCATAACGGTTTTAGGCGTTGGTTCCCTAAGGTTCTAAGGAGACAATCATCTGGAGGTTGCAGGTTCAATCCTGACTGCAGACGAATAACAGTTCTTAACACTTGTACGCGGTTATGGTTAACGGGATCAGGCGACCCCCATGGTATTCAATAAAGGATGTAGTTCGAAGTTCCGTGTAGGTTCCCGAGTTCGACAAACGCCTGAAGAAGGCCGGAGGACATATCGACCGAAACGTTATGGAAATAACAATAAAGATGAATACAATCGTCTGAAAACCCTTAAGGATGAAAAAAAAATTATGTTAGATAACAACGTTTGAAACCATTTAACTGTGTGCAAATAAAACTATTTACGTTAGATAGCAATATATGAAAAGATTTGTGCAAATAAATGATTAATACTAAGTAGAACTATTCGTGTTAAAATACTTGGAACCATTTAACTGCGTGCTAATAATAAATATGTTTGTGCACAAACAAATTAGTTCTGACTCATTTAAAAATAAGGTTACCGAAAAACGATTGACTTAAAAATCATATGTAGAATCATTTAATTGTGTACAAACAAATGAGCTTTGGCTCGATTAAAAATGTTTTCCACAAACTATACGTTTACAAATCGTAAAATATTTACAATGACGATTTGGCGTAAAATTACCTACAAGGTTTGATATGCTATTAAACCTAACCCAACCCAACCCATTTGACTGTATCCTTTGCAGAGGGGTTAAAAAACCACAACCCAACCAAATCATATATTTAATATATATGTTTAAAGAGAAATTAATATTAAACAACCTACAATGGTTGATATGATATAAAACCAAACAGAACCAAATCCCATATATTTGATAAATATGTATGGAAAGGATTTGGCATTAAATAACTTCCAATCACTGATATGCCAGAAGACCCAACCAAACCAATCATATATATATTTGATATATATGTATACAGATGATTTGACATTAAATAACCCCCAATGGTTGTTATGCCATAAAACCAAACCAAACCAAACCAAATTATTTATATATATAATATGTATGTATAAAGATGACTTGGCATTAATTAACCTACAATGGTTGATATGCCATAAAACCCAACCAAACCAAATTATATATATTTAATATATAAGAATAAAGAAGATTTAGCATTAAACAACCTACAATGGTTGACATACCATAAAACCTAACCAAACTAAATCATAAATATTTAATATATATGTTTAAAGAGGATTTGGCATTAAATAACCTACAAGGGTTGACATGCCATAAAATCTAACAACCCGAAACCATCACACTTACTAGAATATATATCAGAATTATTTCATTAAAACATTTTGTTTCGTGGGTTGCTGGTATCTCTGCTTGGACCACGAAGTGAAAGACTTAATCTTCAGAATATCACACACCTGATACATTAAAGTCAACAAAGTGACTAATTTTCACTGACTGCGGACCGTGGTGTTCTTTGTCTCAAAGATTGAATTTCGATTGGATTTTTAAAAAAATTATTTTAGTGTAAGCGAGATTGAACCGAGATACAGAGATACCAGTGGGTTCACCAACGATGTTACTTCCTGCGAGTTAGTTGAAGGTCTTTGACAGCAGTCTGAGTGACAGTCTTCTCAGGTTCCCAGGACTCTTCTCAGTATTTTGGCCGATCGTAGCGATGCTTGACTTTAGATGGTCTCTATTTGACTTCCGATTTCCAACTCGTCCAGTTGCCCTTTCCAGGCCGTTGGAGACCGTTCCAAATGCGCTAATTACTACTGTTATCACCATCACTTCCTTATTCTACAACTTTTTTTTAGTTTAATGGCAAGGTCGAAGTACTTATCTCTGTTTTCGCTTTCTCTGATTTTGACCCTATGGTCCACCGGAACAGCAAAGTCCACCATAGAGTAGAGTCACTTTTTATAAAAGTTATCACGATGTCGAGTTTTCTAATTGGGTTTTGGTGATCTGTCTGTATTTTAAAATCCCAGAGAATTTTGTGCGTCTCCTTTTTTAGAACAGATTCTGATTTATGCATGTAGAATTTAGTAGAATGGTCAAATTTCAATTTCTTGTATGATTTCTTGTGGATCATCTATCCCTCCCAGTCGTGTCTAATCTTATATTCTTTTTTGTACTAGTTTGCTACAATCGCTAATTATATGATTAATAATTTCGTCTCTCTCGCCTAATAACAAACGTTTACTATTTTGTTGCGTATTATCTATTTTCGCGTTAGCATAATTGATTGGTTGGTTGGGTTTTATGGCATATCAACCTTTGTAGGTTATTTAACGCCAAATCCATTTTTATGCAAATAGTTCCGTTTCAAATAATTCAGTTTAGTATGAGTACACAGTTTAATTGTCAAAAACATTTCTATTTCAAGTTAATCAGTTTATTCAAACAGTTCTAATTCAGCTAATTCACTTTAGTATAAGTACAGATTTTGTTTACACATACTTAAGTGTCAAAAACAGTTCTATATTAAACAATTCAGCTTAATGTAAGTAGAGTTTCAATTTAAAAAATAGTTCCATTTCAAACAATTCAGTTTAGCATAAGTAAGTTGGCGACCATAGTCGAGGGTGACCCGAAGGTTCCCTTTCCGATAGCTTACTACACCAAGGTGTAGGGGAGGGCGCTACTCCTTTCCCTGGATTGCTCCACTTTACCCTTGATCCGTACCTTATAATGCTGAGTGTTAAGCAAGGAGGCATCAAGTACCATTTTTTGAGTCTTTGGTATGACTCGACCTGGGAACGAATAAGCACACAATTTAAATGTAAGTACACAGTTTAATTGTCAAAAACATTTCTATTTCAAGCTATTCATTTTAGTCGAACAATTCAGTTTAGCATAAGTATGTCGTTAGTTCTATTTAACCCATAGATAGGGCCCTTTCATGTGGTACCACGCCGGGCCAGAGTGTATCAAGGAGCAATGGGAATAAAGGGATGTTCCGCATTTCCCCAAATCCCTAGCATCTCTGGAACCTCACCATCAGATTGTTTAGTGTCATATCCAGGACACTCATTGGTGGGGGTCTTAACACTCTGCAGAGGTGCAGTTGGTGTATTCTACATTTGCAGCCAACTGAGGAATTAGCATAATTGGTCTTTTTGTGCTGCTATTAGAAGAAACTAAGGTTCTCTCTTAGGCTTTCATTTCTGTAACTATATTAAGGTCTTCTTATGAGAGAGTTCTCTAGTTTTTCGTCGGAAATATTCATACAGTTGTTTTTCTTCCCATTTCTGTTTCCTATTTTGTTTTGTTATTGCTCTGTTTGTTTTTATATTGTCACAGCTGTAATTGATCACTGTGATCAATCTTTCCTAGCTCAGGTAGGATTTGACACAAGGTCTTCTTTGAAATGGGGAGGTGGAGCATGTGGTCCACGGGTACAGCAAAATTCCCTAGATGACACGTTCTTTTCATTTTTGTTAACACTAGATCTGGTCTTGGAGCCGGTATTTGGCTATCAGTTTGTATCTCAAAATCCCAGAGAATTTTATGCTTCGTATTTTCTTGGACGGATTCTGGTTTGCGCATTCTGGTTTATCATTTCTTAGTATGGTCAAATTTTATCCTTACTATTTCTCTCTTTGTAAGTTTTTTTTTACACAACCGTTAGCAGGTGGTTCTTTCATTGGAGCCTGAATAACATCAAGTCTTCTTTGGTATTCTGGACTCAACTCAGTATTGTAGCCGATATTAAGTATGCAGTGGTTAGGATGGTCTGGATTTTTTCAAATACTTCCAGTATTTGGGAAGTGTTCCAAGAGCTCCAATTACAATTGGTACCACCGTCAGCCTCATTTGCCATTGTTTTTTTTAGTTCTTTGTTTATGTTCAAGTACTTGTTTGTCTTATCACTTTCTTTTATTTTCTCTTTATGGCCCGTAGAGATGGCAAAATCCACTTGATGGCAAATTCTTTTTTTCTTGCTAATTTACACTAATGTCTGATCTTCTGATCGGGATTAGGTGATCCGTTTGTATATGAAAATCCCAAGGAATTGGTCTCATTCTATTAGACGAATTCTGGTTAGTGCATATTGCATTTGTTTCTTTTTTCTTTGTTTTTAATGGCAAAGGTTATTTAATGCCAAAGCCATTCTCCTAGAAGAACAGTAGTGATACTATTTAACCCATAGCTGGGAGGATAAGGGGGTTCATACCTTTCCCTCGGGTATTTGCCCGAAAGTGAACGTAATAGCGCGACTGGAGTACGAACTTGCGTACTACGATTCCGCAGTCCATAGCTTTAACCATTACACCACGAAGACACCCCCTATAGCATTTGTGCTGTGTCCTTAAAAGGCGTATCCTTATTTACCCAACCCCTCAGCTCGGGCAGGATATGACTCAAGGTAAATTTTTAAGCGGAGTTTAACAGGTTTGAATTCAGAATTTTCCTTCTCCTAGACTAGTTGCCTCACCAAGGCTGAAGAACCCAGTCTATCCTACTATTTACCCATAACTGGAAGGAGAATAATTGGATTCATACCTTTCCCAAGGGTATTAGTGCTATATGAAATGCAATCGGTCTCGTCCAGGATTTGAACTCGTGTCGTCGTGTCCATTTCCAACGACGATAACCATTACACCACGGGCACCTCCTAAAAGGAATATCAGAAAAGGTTATTCTCGAGTGGAAAAGAACAGCCAACACGTTCGTAGATAAAAGTAAAGGTTTTATTGCGAGAGAGATAGAATGACAGATAAGGAATAGTGAGGCACGCTACTAATCTCCGAAGCGAGGCAAGGTATTATGCCGTGCTCACGGTGTATATAGACACTGATATAGTCAGTTCACATGGGTGTGGGATATTCCATTTGAACAATTTGGTAGTATTGTCGAATGTTAATCTTTTGCACAATTCCCAGTGAATCACCCTTTCCAACCAGTCATGTCTAGTTTTCTACTCCTTTCATGCTAGTTTTCTGCATTCATGTGATTAACCATTTCATCTGTTTCCATGTATACAATTCTTGGTATTTTGTTGTGTATTATTAATTCTTCCTTTAATATTAATGGTCTTTACAACGTTGTTTTGCGATTCAGTTTCTCTCTTGGGGTTTCCCTCTCTGAACTATGTCCATGTCTTCTCGTGTGTAATCTCGCCAGTGTGCCGCTTCAAGTAGCCAAATAGTTGCTTTTCTTCCTATTTCTTGTTTTTGTTCCTTTTCTTTTTTTTTTTCTTATGTCGCCATTGCAGTAATTAGTTTTCTTTTGATCTTTTTAATGCATTTGTTGAGTCTTTGCACTGATGTATCTACACAACCCTCAATGATGTCGAATCCTCTCCTTCTTTTTTTTTTCTTGATTCATATAGTCTGTGTCATCTCTAAGGCATAATGCCTTGTGCAAATTATAATTATTATTGGTAGTAGTAGTAGTTGTAGTAGAGGTAGGCGTAATATGGCAATGACGTCAGAATTTCCAATCTTCAAGCCGAATTATTTACAATGATAATTATGTTAACTTGTATCGTCTGTGACTTGCAACGCAGACAGGAAGAAATAAGTAAAGAGAAGGGATCGGGACAGAGGTGAAGAAGGTTTGGTCTTGTCTCGACTTTGGACTTCGGATTTGGATACAGAACAAAGGCCTAAGATTAACCGTCTACATACACTGAAACAAAAGAAATAATGTCTTGTTTTTCTTTTCATAAGAAAATAATATCTTACATACATATTCATAAATACGTATGCATGTGTGTGTATATAAATATGAGTCGGTTTCTTCCTTTAATGGCATGTCAACCTTCGTGGGCGAGTTAATGTTAAAGCCATCCTTCTAGAAGAACAGCAGTGATGCTATTTAACCCATAGCTGGGAAGATAACATTTCCCAAGAGTATTTGTCCGTAAGTGAACGTAATAGCGCAACTGGAGTTCGAACTTGCTTATTTCAATTCCGAAGTCCAGCGCTTTAACCATTACACCACGAGGACGACCTTACCTACGAAGAGGAATAAACGTCATAAAACAAATGGGAATGTTTCTTTTGTTATTGCTTTACTTGATTGTTCTCAACTAGTTTTGGTCCGAGTTGATCGTAAGGAGAAAACTTTTTTTGCAGATAAAGGGATTTTTGAAAAGCTTCTTAAAACGTTTTAAAGGAATCGATATGTCATGAGAGAAGCGACAAAAATGCTCTGGTGACGTAGCATATTCATTTTTTGGTTGAAAATTGTTTTCTGCTATCCGTGTGTCTTCAACTGACCTTCATATATCTGTAGTAAAGATATTTATCGCTGCCTTCCACCAGACAGGATTTGACACTGGGTCTTTTTTATAGTAGGAAGTTTAGGGAAGGGGGATGTCGAGCACGAGCCGAGACTCATACCTTGCTGGACAATGTTGGACATTGGTTCACTGGCTGCAATTTGAGCCATATAACCCAACTGGACATAGACTCACTAAGTGCAATGTGAGTGCGTATCTGTAGTAAAGGCTCCTTGCTAATGAGTTTTTTGTCAAGTTTGAGAGGTGTGTGCTTTAATTCAGCTGAGACTGCCTGTTTGTTTATTTCTCTATTTTGGCGTTAACTATCACCCCAAGTTTCATTTTATCGATCAAGTCTGATTTCCATATGATTGATACCCTATCGATTGCTGTCCATGCCTTCGTTAGCCACGTGTCGATGTCCTTTTCGGTTCAGGCAGCGGTCGCATCGATACTGCTGTATGGATGCACTACCTGGACGCTAAAAAAACGGCTGGAGAAGAAGCTAGACGGCAATTACACCAGAATGCTGCGAGCAATACTGAACAAGCCCTGGCGGCAACACACCACAAGATACCAACTATACGGCCACCTGCCTCCCATCACGAAAACTATCCAAGTTAGACGAACCAGACATGCAAGTCACTGCTGGAGAAACAGGAACGAGCTCATAAGTGATGTACTCCTATGGACCCCCACATATGGCCGGGCAAAAGCAGGACGACCATCTCGAACATATATTCAGCAGCTATGTGAGGATACGGGATGTGACCCTGAGCACTCAAATTGGATACTCCTACCCCTTGTATTTTCTCCCCGGATGATAATATATACATATATATATATATATATATATATATGTGTGTGTGTGTGTGTGTGTGTGTGTGTACGTGCGTGTGTGTGTGCGTTTATTTCGGACTTATGGACCTCAGTAGTTGTTTAGTGATTAAAAAAGGGTCTTTTAAGCAAAAACAAAAACGATAAATTCCGCTTTAAAACTGACCTAAACCTAACCCTTACCCTGCTCGAGTAGGGACATTAATAAATACATAAAAGATGTAACTATATGTAAAGAGTGTGATTCCCCAGCTTCTAGACAAGTTGGCGTGCCGTTAAAATCAATCAATCAATCAATTCGTAAATATATAACTAAGTTGGTCTCTTAGTTTTTTCTGATAGTTTTAGAAAAAAAAAAATCATGATCAATATTGTTCATATCTGTATGGAATAGATGCTTGGTTGGGTTGGTTTGCAGGCGCTAATAATCTTTTGGGCCCGGAGGATTAGATGTCTATCAGACGGTCTCTGCTAGACACTTTAAAACTTTGAGAGAAGGGATTAATCAAAATGATGTTGAATTTGTAATAGAATACAAATATGTATATGAAAAAATCAGCTGAAAAAAGCGGGGTTAATCTTTATGCGAAAAATAGGTTCGGGAAGCTGTCATTTGTGTATCTGTATTCTTACATCTATTGACCAATCGTCGCATTGAGATTCGCCGACGAAAATATTTGACTTGCGGCGAAAAATTTGAAGGACCAAAACTGAAAATTATTCAAGAAACCTTTTCCCTCCGAGATTGTTAAAAGTATATTTTATTAAGTAATTAAAATCATTGATCAATCATCTTTTTTAAAAAATCTAATTTCGAGCCCATTTCAATCTTATGAATAGCGAAAAAAATAAATATTTTCTACATCAGGTAAGGAATTATTCTAAATCTACTGAACTTGGTTGTTTGTTTGGGTTTTATGGCATATCAACCTTTGTAGGTCATTCAACGCCAAATTCTGTCTATATATACATATATATTCAACCAAAGATTTCAAAACGAATATTAAGGTAGGTAGAATTTTCTATTAGCAGGATTTCATTTGTTTGCACAAGATTAACCAGTTTTAAGTTGTCATATTTTTTGGTACAACTCGCTCTCTCTCAAGAAGGACAGAATGTCATCTATTTTGACGTTCTCGAACAGATCGGTTAAGTTATTTACTTTGAAAAATCGCTTTCTGATAACAGCGAAAGTTATGCATTCTATAAAAATGTATTTAACCGTGCAAGTTGTCTGGCAGGTTAAACACTGTGGTTGTGGTTCATGTTTCAAAATGAAAGAGTGAGTAAGCCTTGTATGACCAATTCACAATCGGGATATAACAACTTGTTCTCTTCTTGGTTTTCTCGATGCTGGTCTCCACTCTCCTAAGTTGGGCTGAAATTGGAAAAGTTTATTGTAGATGCTATTGCTCCATTGTTGCTGCCATTTTGTGTGAAGGAATTTATTAATTGTTGGTTTCAGGTTAGTATATGGGATCCTGGATTTATCGGGTGTCAGATCTAAGGCCGATTTGGCTGCTGAGTCTGCTCTTTCATTCCCTCTAACTCCAATGTGGCTTGGGGTCCATCATATAATTCTTTTCTATTTGACATTGAGTCTAATCTACTCAACAGTTTGATGATAACAGGGTTCTGAAATTTTTTATTTCTCAATGATAGCAAGACAGAGAGTGAATCTGAAAATATTATAAATTTCTTATGCTTACTCTTTGAGATGATGTTGAGAGCTAGGTCTATTGCATGGGCTTCTGCTGTGAAGATAGAGCTTTCCCTTGGAAGAGCTTTCTTAAGAACTGTTTTGTTCAAAACAGCCGCGCAGGCTGCCCTTCCATTTTCCTTGGATCCATTTGTAAAGACATAGAGGTGATCGGGGTGGTGTTGGAGAATATTGTAAAATTTCTCTTGATAAGTGCTGGGATGGGCCTTAGTTTTGGAATGTTCATTCAGTTCCAGAAACTACCTTTCGATTTATCGTATTTGGGTGAAAAATGAACATTCTTTTTTTTTTCAAGAATGCATATGATTTCAACATCACTCAACTATCATAAATTGAACAAACATGATTGTGTTTTCATAGATTTATTCATACCACCTAAACTTGGCGAAGAAAAATTCAGCTGCTGCCGCATATACTTTTTACACATAAATATATTTTCCTTCTCATGTAGGGACATACTCACACAAAGATTTTTACACATTTGAAATATGTTCAGTTTGGTTTTTGGTCAAAAGTGACTGCTACATTTCATACATGAATCTTTACTTTCTCTCGTAAAATATTTCTACTCAGAATAATATTATCTATTCTTACAAGAAAAGTCTTTCTAATTTCTGTTTATCAACAAACTTCTCGCTCAGTCTAAACAAAATAAACATTAATTAATTTGTAGATTGGTTGTCTTTAATTGGAATCATTTTGAGATGAGGTTTCTTAATCTGAGAATTAATTTTTTTTCCAGGTGAGCATTGTCAGAAGATAGCGGTTTTAAATCCTACCCAAGCCGGCCAGATGTTGACTTGGTCAAAAACGTGGTGCGATAAGACAACAACTATGGAAGGCAGTAATTACTGGGGATACGGTTACAAGACTCAGCATTCCTATCCGAGGTCGCGGTAAAATCACTTGAAGAAGGCCAGAGGTGAAATTTGGCCGAAACGTAGTGAAAGAAGAAACAATACAAAACTACCAAGATGAGGACAAAAAGTCCGCAATGAATAAAAATTAATTCTCAAATTGTAGATCGGTGTTTTTATTTCATCAATCACATCTCTGTCCGATACACATATTTCTTTAGAAGTCTATAAAAAGTATTTCATATGCTACAGACAATGTATTTTTAGACTGGCTTGTATTAAGAAGTTACTTGAAATTATAATTATTTATTAGTTACTTGAAACAATATGTTATGTTATTGGGGTTACTCTGTGTAATATAATGGCCGAGGGATTTCGTTTTATATATCTTGCCTTTCGGTTTAGTTAGGCTGAGAACCTTTCGGCTCAGCACATGGGTTAGTTAGGTGTAAACTTGAGCGCAGGTGTTAACGTGCGGGGAGGATGTGTCGTTCACAGATGTCAAAATTAAAATCCCAGGTAGAAAATTGTGACCGCGGGGATGTGAATGACGTCATGCACAGAAGCGTGCGCGGAGGATTTTGGGAGATTTGAAAAAAGTCAGTAGAGTTGAGTTCTTCCTCAGAGGAAGAAGGTTGACTTTCGCTTGCTCGCCGAAGCCAGGCCAGTGGCCTTGTGGCGGGTGCCATACGTGTTGGGGGCGCAGATGGAAAAGCCAGCATAGAAAGATTGTGCCTCTCTCCTTATGTCGAAAAACCTTTAAACTCAAAGGTAATAAAAAGTTTCGTACCTGAACTAAGAGGTCGTAAGTGTTTTTCGTGTTTCGGGATTCCTATGTTCTATGTATATATGTAATGAACATTCTATGTACGTTTCCCATATTCGTATCTGGCTTTGGTACATTTTTAGACTGGCTTGTGTGAAGAATTTACCTGAAATTATAATCATTTATTAGTTACTTGAAACAATATGTTATGTTATTGGGGTTACGCAGTATTGAATGATTTAAGATTGTTTTAATTTCCCTTTTCTTTGAACCCCTTCGTTTAAAGGTATCAATTATTTTGGGTTAGAAATGAGAAGATGGAAGAAAATTCAACTTTGAGCAAAATAGTGCTAAAAACCAGTCTACCTAGTCGGGTATGTGTGGATTTAATGAATAAATAAATGAATGAACCACTCAATTGCTACTTGGATAAAGCATTTTAAAATGCGGCTCAATAGATAGATAGATAAATAAATAAGTAGGTAAATGACACTGTCTGCCAGCAGACAGATGAAATAAAGAAACAAAGATTCCAGATAGGTTGGTGATTGTCCGTCCGGGGGATTTTGTTGGTTTATATGAACAGTCTTGTTACATGAAGTCAAAAGGTTTTTAATTTTTGGTCTGAGCAAAATGATACGTCAATCCAAAGTTTTAAGAAATAATATTTTAAGATCTGAAGAAAAAACGGGCATGTTTCAATCAGAATAGGGGTTAAAATGGGATTGGCGGGAATACGAAAGGAAAAGGGTTTGTTAGGGGAAACAAATCAAGGGTTAATAACTTTTAAGAATTTTGCCTATTTATACAGCCTCGATGCCTTTTGGCTAAGATGATATGATATACTATTGGTCTCGAAGGGGGGAGCTGTCCTCCCATGCTTTAGGTTTATTGCTCGGTGCCTGAGGTGCCCCAGTAAAGGAAATCCGACGGGGCTAAGAATTTTGGGGGTTTTGACCTGTGCGATATCCCCCACTATAAAATGGTTTTGTGCCATATTCAGACATGGTGAAGTGTCAGATAAATACAGTGTTTTTGAACTCCAAGTTGAAAGGGACACTGTTTAGTTCAGGAGTAAGCTTCGAACAATATCCGTTAGCCTCTCTCTCCTCCCCTTTCTCTCTCTCACTCAACTGTTGTAATTTACTAAGCATTTTACTTAGATGTGGCACAAGGCCATATGAAAGGGGCACCCAATGAGACTCGAACTCACTCGTGTAGGTTTGCTATCTCTCACTCAACTGTTAATTATATTAGAATATCAATGGATAAGCTTTAAGTCGGCAGTAGACTAATCACACTAGCGTTCGTGTCAGTTGCCTTTACGAAACAAGCAAATTAGCTTTTCCCTTGAAACGAATCGTATGACCGCTTACTTTTGGTTTGGACTGGTTTCTTTGCTTAATGACATATCAACCTTCCTAGATTATTTAATGTCAAAGTTATCTTTGTTGAAGAACAGCAATGACTAGTTGATTTGGCATCACTCGTGTGCAATGTGGGTTGGTGGCTTAGTGGTAGAGTTTTGGCTCTGCATTCTGTGGTTGCTGGTTCGATCTCCAGTGAGGGATATCACGGTATACGCTACTGATGAAACCTAATAAGTTCGAAAAAGCATCCCAGCGTTTCCGTATGTCGCGTTCGAGTGTTTGCTGGATTTTCTGATTGTGGTAATTTAATTCACAATATAATTCCTCTACTTAAAAAAGAAAATGTACAGCAATGATACTATTTAACCCATAGCAAGAGCTAATTCGTTAACTTTCGAACAAATACCCTTGGGAAAGGTATGAACCATCTTATCCTCCCAGTTATGGGTTAAATAGTATCACTATTGTTCTTCTCGTAGTTGATTGTTTTGTTTTAGGGTGTATCAACCCTTTTCAGATGATTTAACGCTGAATTAAATTTCAGTTTATTATTTGTATAGTTTTTGTTTACACTCAATTAAATGTCAAAACAATTCTATTCAAAATAATTCAGTTTAACAAAAGTTCAGTTTAGTTCTATTTGACCCCTAGATAGGACTCTATCATATACTACCACAGTGGACTTGGGAGTGATGGCAATGAAGGCGTACTTCGCATTCCCCAAAGCTCAAACATTTCGGGAACAAAACCATCAGATTGTTTAGTGTCATATACAGGGCACTCGTTGGGACAGTCTCACCTCTCCGCAGAGAAACAGTCGGTGTATTCTACAGACCCAGCCGACTGCGCCATCTTTAGTGTGAAATTTTAAAACAAAAAAAAGAAAATCTGAAACAAGACGAGATTAAAAAAAAACCCAGGTTGGTTGGTTGGATTTATGGCATATCAACCTTTGTAGGTTATTTAATGCCAAATCCATTCTTATACAAATAAACTGTTCTAATTCAAACAATTCAGTTTAGCATAAGTACACAGCTTAATTGTACAAAACATTTCTATTTCAAGCTACTCAGTTTAATAAACAGTTCTAATTTAAACAATTTAGTTTAGATATTAGTATAGTTTTTGTTTACGCACAGTTGAATGTCAAAACAGTTCTATTTCGAAAAAATTAGCTTCGCGTAGTTTACTTTCAATGTCAAAACAATTCTATTTCGAACAATTCAGTTTAGCATAGTTTAGTCTCAATGTCAAAAACAGTTCTATTTCAAACAATTCAGTCTAGCATAAGTACGCAGTTTAGTTCTATTTGATCTATGGATAGGAGCTTATCAAGTGCTACCACTCTGGGCCAGAGTGGACCTCGTAGCGATGGCAATGAAGGGGTACTCCGCATTTCCCAAAGCTCCAGCATCACTGGAACTTTACCATCAGATTGTTTAATGTCATATCAAGGGCACTCGTTGGGGAGTCTTAGTCCTCTGCAGGGATGCAGTAGGTGTATTCTACAGCGCCAACTGACTAGGAAAACCCCTCAAAAAACAAAAACAGATTAAATAAATACGAAATAATTTATTTATGTTTTATTCGCAACAGCATATGTATTGCAGACTTAGTCGACTTGCTTTGATTAGTTGTTTTTTTGGTTGATTCTCTCTTATGAGGCTCCACGATGTTGAGCTCTTAAAAGGTATGGCCTCCTCTGGCATAATGGAAGACAAACTTCTGCCGTCAAAATATTGAATTAACTAAGCAAACGGTATTTGTCTTGCCTCCGACCACAAAGGATTGGACAGAAGGTCATTTTATAGGAGGGTTTTGGGTAGGGGGAGGTCGCACATAAGTTGAGACTCTTGCGCTGCCCGTCAATGCTGGACATAGGTTGACAAAAGTGCAATGTGAACTATGGTTGCTATTGTCAAGTCTCCAGCACGTACGCTAGGTGACCTTGCGGGTCATAGCTTTCCTAGACCCGAAGTTCTAGTGCTATGCTTGTCATTGAACTTTTTTCCCCCGAAGGGGGGGTCCAGCCGGAGCCGGAGATAAAAAAGCTGTGAAACTAAGGAAACACTATTGCATTCTTTTTCTCAAAATTACCATCATAGATTTGGTCTTGGTTTGATAAAATAACGCAATGTAATTTTTGAATCCTCGTATATTCTAGAAATTTCTTTTTCCATAATTCATAATTGTATTCTTGTCTATCAAAACGTCAAAACTAAGAATAAAATTTGTGAGCTCTCAAATGGTTATTTGCCCAGTTGGCTAAGGGTGTAGAATAAACCGATTGCACCTCTGCAGAAGGGTAAGACCCCCGCCTCCAACGAGTGTCGTAAAAATGACGCTAAACAATCTGATGGTGAGGTTATAGTAATGCTGGAGCTTTGGGGAATGCGGAGTACCCCTTCATTGCCATTGCTCCCAGGCCCACTCTGGCCCGGGGTGGTACCACCTGATAGAGCCCTATTTATGGGCTAAATAGAACTAACAGCATACTTATGCTAAACTGATTTGTTTGAATAAACTGAATAGCTGGATATAGAAATGTTTTTGACAATTAAACCGTGCTCACATTTAAACTGCGTGCTTATGCTGAACTGAATTGTTTCAAATTGAACTGTTTTTGACATTGAAACTACTTACATTAAACTGAATTATTATATATAGAACTGTTTTAACATTTTACTGTGTAACAAAAATTTGCATAAACGCTAAACTGAATTTGCTGAATTAGAAATGTCTGAATAAACCTACAAGCTTGAAATAGAAATATTTTTGACAATCAAATCGTGTAGTTATGCTAAACTGAATTGTTTGAAATAGAACTGATTATTTACAGAAAAGTGGATTTGGCGTTAAATAACCTACAAAGGTTGATATGCCATAAAACCCAACCAACCAACCTATATGAAATTATACATAGTATTGCTTTTATACGTTTGTGAATAAACAATGATATTTGAATCAATAACGTTTTCTTAAAACCAGTATGCAAATAATCCACCCCATATACTAGGTAAACCTTTATTTCCTAGTGATATATAACACATATCGTAGGATCTTAAACGCACCAATCCCTGGTTTTTCGGTGTCCACCTGGCATTCATGCCGTGTTGGTGGAATCAATGACAAGCAAAGATTTACATTGCACTTGGACTGTTAGCTTCGTGAATTATTGGCAAGCATTGTTAAGCATAGATTCACATTGCCCGTGGCTTTTCCGGTTCTGATGAATCGAGGACAAGTAATGACTAGCATAGACATAGTATACATTTACATTACACTTGGTGAACCAATGACAAGCACCGCACGAGTCTTGACTCATGCTCGACCTCCCCATTTCAAAGAAGACCTTGTGTCAAATCCTACCTGGGCTAGGAAAGATTGATCACAGTGATCAATTATAGCTGTGACAACATAAAAACAAACAGAGCAATAACAAAACAAAATAGGAAACAGAAATGGGAAGAAAAACAACTGTATGAATATTTCCGACGAAAAACTAGTGAACTTTCTCATAAGAAGACCTGAACATAGTTACAGAAGGGAAAGCTTAAGAGTTCTATTTCAAACAATTCACTTTAGTATATGCATAGTTTTTTTTGTTTGTTTACACACAGTTAAATGTCAAAACAGTTCTATTTCAAACAATTCAGTTTGGCAAAAGTTTTCATTTTATACATGTAAACAATTCTATTACAAAACCTCAGTTTTGTATATGTATAGTTTTTTTGCTTACACACAGTTTCAATGCCAAAACAGTACTATTTCAAACAATTCAAAGATTTAACCCAAAGATAGGACCCTATCAGGTGCTACCATTCCGAGCCAGAGTGGACCTGGGAGCAATGGCAATGAAGGGGTGCTCCCCATTTCCCAAAGCTCCAGCATGACTGGAACCTCACCATCAGATTGTTTGATGTGATATCTAGTACACTCATTGGGGGGGGGTCTAAACACTCTGCAGAAGGTATAAGCATTTGTGAATACTGGAAGCGGACGTCCTCAAAAAGCGGAGATGAAAGAAAAATTAAAAAAAAAATGAGTACCTTAGACAAACAAAAAAACTACCTGAAACCAAGTACAGCAGCAGAAATCTCATCAAAGGGATAAACACGTGCTTTTTTTTAAATATTCGGGACCATTCTTAAAATAGACAGTGGAATAACTTTAACAAATGAACTTGATGACGAGGCCTCACATCTGGAAGATTACATAGAAAGACTATATGTGTCGAGAAAAGAAGGCGGAAGTGGACTCGCCAACATTGAAGGTAGCCGGAGGCGTCAATACGACTATTCAAAGACAAAATTAAAATGAGCAAGGAAAGATTGATCACAGTGATCAATATAAAAACAGAGCAATAACAAAACAAAATAGGAAACAGAAATGGGAAGAAAAACAACTGTATGAATATTTCTGACGAAAAACTAGTGAACTATCTCATAAGAAGACCTGAACATAGTTACAGATGGGAATGCTTAAGAGAGAACCTTAGTCTCTTCTAATAGTAGCAGAAAAAGACCAATTATGCTAATTCCCCAGTTGGCTGGGGCTGTAGAATACACCGACCGCACCTCTGCAAAGGGGTAAGACACCCGCCAATGAGCATCCTGGATACGACACTAAACAATCTGATGGTGAGGTTCCAGTGATGCTGAGGCTTTGGGGAATGCGGAACACCCCCTTATTCCCATTGCTCCCAGGTCCACTCTGGCCCAGCGTGGTACCACCTGATAGGGACCTATCTATGGGTTAAATAGAACTAACTGTATACTTATGCTAAACTGAATTGTTTGGCTTAACTGAACAGCTTGAAATAGAAATGTTTTTGACAATTAAACTATGTACTTAAATTTAAACTGCGTATTTGTGCCTCACATCCAGAAGATTAGATAGAAAGACTATATGTGTCGAGAAAAGAAGGCGGAGGTGGACTCGCCAACATTGAAGGTAGCCGGAGGCATCAATACGACGATTCAAAGACAAAACTAAAATGAGCAAGGAAAGATTGATCACAGTGATCAATTACAGCTGTGACAATATAAAAACAAACAGAGCAATAACAAAACAAAATAGGAAACAGAAATGGGAAGAAAAACAACTGTATGATTATTTCCGACGAAAAACTAGTGAACTCTCTCATAAGAAGAGCTTAATATAGTTACAGAAGGGAAAGCTTAAGAGAAAACCTTACACTTTTCTATTAGCAGCAGAAAAATACCAATTATGCAAATTGCCCAATTGGCTGGGGCTGTAGAATACACCAACTGTACCTCTGCAGAGGGTTAAGACCCCCCCTCAATGAGTGTTCCGCATATGACACTAAACACTCTAATGGTGAGGTTCCAGAGATGCTGGGGCTTTGGGGAATGCGGAGTACCTCTTCATTGCCATTGCTTCCAGGTCCCCTCTGGCCAGGAATGGTAGTACCTGATAGGACCATATCTATGGTTCAAATAGAACTAACGGCATGCTTATGCTAAACTGAATTGTTTGAAATGGAATTGTTTTTGAAATTGATACTCTATTTACACTAAACTGAATTTTTTCTTATAGAAGTGTGTTGACATTTAACTGTGTGTAAACAAAATCTGTACTTATACTAAGCTGAATTCGAACTGTTTGAGTAAACTGAATAGCTTGAAATAGAAATATTTTTGATAAACTGTGTACTCATGCTAAACTGAATTGTTTGAAATAGAACTATTTGCATAAAAATGGAGTTGGCATTAAAAAACCTACAAAGCTTGATATGCCATAAAATCCAAAAAATCAACCAACAAAACTTTATTCCATGTTTCAAGTCAATTTTCAGAAGCAAAGTCGGCTGGGTCTGTAGAATACACCGACTTCATCTCTGAAGAAGGGTAAGAACGCCTACCACTACGAGTGTCCTGGATATGACATTAAACCATCTAATAATGAAGCTGCAGCCTTGGTGATTTGGGAAATGCGGAGTATCCCTTCATTGCCATTGCACCCAGGTCCACTCTGACCCGGGGTGGTAGCACTTGGGTCATATAGAAAAGTGTGCAAACAAATGACTGATGTTAATTTGTGACTGCTATATAGCAATATTTGAAACCATTTAACTGTGTGAAAAAAAGAGAATTTAAGAATTTGTTAACAAACTATATATATATTTATGTGTAAACAGGATTTGGCATTAAATAATCTACAATGGTTGATATGCCATAAAATCAATTCCAGCACTCATAGACAATCACAAGGCGAAATTTCATATACAAAATGACCGCCCATCATCTGGTATTTTATATTTATTGAAATTATTTATTTTTCTAAGAATGCAATCACAAATTGCGATATATATCAGAGAGAAAGTTTATTACTTAGTCCGAAAGAATAAAGGCAAACCTTCCCCGATGTGTTCAAGTCTCACTGGGTGCGCCATCCATACGGATTTGTGCCACATCTTAGTAATTAAAAAAAAAACTTTGCAAATTACTGCACTTAAGGAATAATGGCGCTTCGGGCGGTGTAATGGTTAGCAAGCTAGACTATCAAACCTTCACGAGTCAGTTTGAGACTCATAGGATACCGCATTCATGCGGCCATGTACCACATCTAAGTAAAAAAAAAACGTTAATAAACGACTACATCAAAGGAATAATGGCGCCTCAAGTGGTGTAAAGGCTAACCAGCTAGACAAGCAAACCATCGCGAGTTCAAGTTTCATTGGGTTCCCTATTTATACCGTCTTGTTCCACATCTAAGTCAAAAAAGATTAGTAAAAGAATAATTACAATTCGAGCAATAAACGTAAGCCTAAACTTTACCCCCTTTTAAATAATTGAGAAAAGTGAGTTTTACGGCATGTAAAATCTTTGAAGTTATTTAATGCTGAAGTCAATCTTTTAACTTAGTTCTTTTTTTTTCAAGCTGTTATATCGTTTCAAGGGTGATATTTAACTCTCACACCTGTTCAAGTTCAACGAGAAAAAAATTTGTTGAGGTGGGAATTAATTAGACCTCCAAACTTATCCCAATTTTTTAATTTCAGTTAGCGCTGGAAAAGACAGATAACCAGACAGGTGGATTAATTAGTTAATTAATTAATTTTTTTTTTTGACTTTGGACGAAAGGGTCTTTTTTAATGCTTTTCCGAAAACTTGGTAATCATTCTACATTCAATTACAATGTAAAAGCGAACAGCCCAGTCGGTTGGCGCTGTAAAATACACCGACTGCATCTCTACAGAGGGTTAAGACCCCACCCAACGAGTTGCCCAGTTGGCTGGAGGTGTAGAAGTCACCGACTGCTTCTCTGCAGAGGGGTAATACCCTCAACCCCAACGAGTGTCCTGGATATGACACTAAACCATCTAAGCCCAGTCGGCTGGGGCTGTAGAACACACGAACTGCATCTTTGCAGAGAGGTAATACCCCACCTCTAACAAGTGTCCTGTATATGACACTAAGCCATCTAAGCCCAGTCGGCTGGGGCTAAAGAACACACCGACTGCATCTTTGCAGAGGGGTAAGACCTCCCACCAATGAGTGTCTTGAATATGACACTATACAATCTGATAATGAAGCTTCAGTAATGCTGGAGCATTAGGGAATGCGGAGTTTCTCTTCATCACCATCACTCCCAGGCTTACTCTAGCCCGGAGGAGTAGCACCTGATCGGGTCCTATCTATGGATCAAATAGAACTATTTGACATTTAAACTGAGTGCAAACAAATGACTAATGCGAAATTGAATTATTAGAAATAGAACTGATTGATCATTTCATTGTGTGTAAACAAATGGCTGGTGTTTAATTGAATTCTTAGTGATACATTGCAAAACCTGGAACCATTTAACTTTGGTGGCTTATACTAAATTGAATTACTAGAAATAGAACGGTTTGAACATTTAACTGTTTGTGTCTACAAAATGTGTTTACAAATCATATATTCAATATATATGTAAAACAGTGTTTGGAAATCAAAAAGCAACAACGGTTGATATGCCATAAAAAAACCAAACCAAACCAAACCAAACCAAACGTAAAAGTGAAACCCTTTTATAAAATGTAAAACATTCTATGTTTTTAATGGCATATCAACCTTTGTAGGTTATTTAATGCCAAATCTATTCTCTTAGAAGAACAGTCGTGGTACTATTTAACCCATTGCTTGGAGGATAAGGGGGGTTAATACCTTTCCCAAGGGTATTTGCCCGAAAGTGAACGTAATAGCGCGACTGGAGTACGAACTCTCGTACTACGATTCTACAGTCCATCGCTTTAACAATTACACCACGAGGACACCCCCGAAATGTAAACTAATAATTGAGATTCTAATTAGTTCAAATCACACAAAAAAAAAATTCCTGGTGAACTTAAACGGGTTCTAATATAGAATAATATCGTTTCAACTAACGGATGATAATCATTAGTAAATATTTTTGGTTTCAAGTAACTATTCTTAATACGAAGAATTTGTTCGCTATTTTATGATTCTAAGTATTGGCCTAATGAGTAGAGTATTTGCCAATGGTCTAGAAGACTGGGGTTCAATCCCAGGTCGAGTAATACTTAAGACTCGAAAAATGGTACTAGATGCCGCCTTGCTTAACACTCAGCATTATAAGGGTAAAGTGGAGCAATCTAGGAAATGGAGTAGTGCCCTCTCCTACTCCTCGGTGTAGTAACTATTGAAAAGGGAACCTTCGGGTCACCCTCGATGAAGGTCGTCAACTTATATGTGTAATGCTGTTACAGACACCAAATCGATTTATGTCACATGATCACAACCGATATGGTTTATGAGGTGTTCAGAGAAAATTTACAGGAACCAATATGACGAATATGATGTGAAATATTTATTTCGGCCGGCGGTGTGACGTTACAAGGTTCTTCTCTCCATAGCGAATCTTTTCGATCATTGACGTCAGTGTTTTCCGTTGTCTACATCTGCCTCTTCTGTGACGGGTTAATTGAAGTTCGTTCAGTCTTCGTTTTCCTGAAAAGAAAGTTAGGGGAGCACCCCGTGGCATATGGTTAAAAAAAAAGTTGCTCTGATCTCGAAATAAGCGAGTTCGAACGCCTGTGGTGCGTCAGACAGACAATCTCTTTGTCTGCTTTGGCGCGAAACCAAAACAAAGGCTTGAGCTCAAGATCTCCGACGAGACCGGAAGTGGGGGAGGAAAGAAATGTCCGAGAGAAGCGAGAAGGAGTTGGCGAAGGGAGACGCAGAGAGGCAATCGACAACGGTCAGCAGAAGGAAGCAGTGAGGAAAGACAGTCAAGATGAGTTGACATTCCTTGTAGCTTGAAGAAGTTTCGCGAAAAATACACGCCAGCGATAGTCTACAGATGCACAGGGAATGCAAGGTATCACAAAAGTACCTTTCTTGTGCTTGGAGCTGACATAAACCCATATTGTTCGCTTGTTCTTTTTTCCCCCACTCTCTCGGTTGCATTTCTTTTGTGGCTGTAAAGAAATGTGAAATATCCCGGCGGACCCACTACTTGAATCCCTGTCCAGGAATAGCATTGGTTTAAAGAAGTTGATAAGTATGGGGTTGGCCGCTAGGAGGTGTATCACAGCTAGTCGTGTTGTAACGTTCACTTTCGGACTAATAGTCTTGGAAAGGCATGAATCCTTTATCCCCCTAACTATGGTTTGCTTAGCTTTGGTTTCTTGATTTAATGGATTATCAGACTTTGTTGGTTATTTAATGCCAAAGCCATCCTTCTAGATTACCCAGTCGGCTGGGGCTGTAGGTTACACCGACTGCTTCTCTACATAGGGCTAGGACTCCCCCAACTTTGGGAAATGCGGAGTACCCCTTCATTGCTATCACTCCTAGGTTACCTCTGTCTCGGAGTGGTAGCACCTGATAGGGTCCTATCTATAAGTCAAATAGAATTGTTTGACATCTAAACTGAACAGTGTACTTTGACATTTAAAGTGAGTGCAAACAAATGACTTATGTTAAACTGAGTTGTTTGAACTTGAAATATTTGATCCTTTAACTGTGTGTAAACAAATGACTGATGTTTAATTGAATTGTTAATGTTGAATAGCAATACTTGGAAACATTTAGTTGTGTGCAAACAAATGATTAAGAGTAAATAGAATTATTCGTATTTGAATAGAAATAAGTGAAACAATTTAACTTTTTATTAAGAAAGAAAAAAATCTATGTATTTAATCAGTTTGTATAAAAAAATCAAATATATATTTGATTGAACATAATAGACATTTTTTGTCTACATATATTTTTGTTAATCCTTTCGAATTGCCGTATTGATCTTATGATATTCGGCGGGAATTGGTTGATAAACCTTCCAAAATCAGTTACTTCTCAAGTACTTTCTCCCCAACTTTGGGCCATCATCAGGGGAGGATGTATTACAAAAGTGATATAACTTTTGTATGTACATTACTACATTGTAAGAAGAGCGTTTGTACTGTTATATTGTGTAGCGTCTACTTTTTGAATTTGTTTTTATAAAAAGCGATGGTAGCTAGAGATATTTAAGTACATTAGGACTGGTTTCAAAATTAATTCTATTAAGTTTGGGTTGTATATTCCTAATATGTAGTGCATCGAGAATCTGTAATTTTTGCTTGTTATTTTGATCTTCTAATATTGTTGTGTTTTCGGTAAGAATTTTCCGTAATTCTGTTGTTGGGCATGAATGTTTTTTTTAAAATGCTGTGCTATGGAACTGGTATTAGAAAGGTTTGTTGTAAGTCTTCTCGATACGGTATTTATAGTTAAACCGACATATATATTGTTATTTTCAGAGACACAATCTCCTAAAGGGCATTTAAATTGATATATAATGGTTTTTTGCAAAACTCCAATCGAGGAAGAAGAATTATTTTTAAATATTTTCACAGTGACGTAAAACATGACGTCAGAGAATGTATTATGAAAATTTATCTTATTCAAGATAAAACTATTCTGCAACAATGGGATTGAATTTGAAGTAAAAAAGATATTCGTGGAATTTTACCAATGAATATATTTTCGAACAGATAATTTTGTAGAAAAATTGCCCCCCGCCCCCGCAAAAAATAAACAAAGAACAAAAGCAAAAATAAAACACCAATTATGGATTTGACAAAAACACTCGCAATGGTAAGAGAAGCATTTTTTTAATGAAGATATCCCGCCAAAACTGATGCGTTCAAAGGATACACATCTTTTTGTTGGTTTTCTATTGAACTTGTCGAAAAAAAATAGTAGAAGGGCGATACTTAAAGTGCAGGCAGCAATCGTGGTTGCAAAAAAGAATTGCTCTTTAAGCGACCCGCCCAACAAGGTCTGGTAACAGAACTATCTAAAATTCTGGAGTAGAAAAAATAACGGTCTGGTCTCCTTGATAACACAATTTAGACTGAACCCAGAATGAGGTGACTGAACATGAATATATAGGTTGTAATCCCCTCTCACCCCTCCTACTCTCAATTCTGACCATAAATATCAGAAGCTGATGGACATTCATGTTGGCCACAATATCCCTCGAAACAGAGCCCGCAAGACGTAAGTAACACTCTCTCGAGCACATTTCTTTTTCCACAAACTCGTATATCAGCTGTGCTTGAAGATATCAATTCGTCAAGTTGACCACACACCGAAGATTAAAAAAACAAACAAGTTTAGCAAATTTTTTTTTTCCTCAAATTTAAATACGCACTTATTAATCTGAGTCAATATTCATTTATCCAGAAAATAATATTAATTTTCACCAGACCAGAATATGAGCATGGGTTAAAGGTATTTGTTGTATAGCCAGATAATACATATAAATATGCATGCAGAATCATAACAACAACACAATAAAGACGAGCGACACAGTTCTTTAGAAAAATATACCTCTCACTTTATTTGAAAGGGTTCGAAAGGGTTACTAAAGGTTTTACTGTGAGAGGGAGTTGGAGACCTAACAGAACAGCAACATATTGACCCCCACTCTAATGGCCATAACAGCGTTTCTTTCCTGTTCTCCTGGGCTGCTCAACCGGGGGCCTGGGAGGCCCAGCCTCTCTGGGACATGGTCCTCATTCCAGCATCTTCTCTCCAACTGATATGAACTTCAACTGCTCTGCTGGGTACTGGTTTTCTCTACCCGCATCTTGTCTCCAACTCGCACTCAATCAACTCGTCCACGGTCAAGGTTATATCCTGATATTCCTCGACCGGATGCACCTGTTATTTACACTGGTGCATTTCCTATTTTGACAGCTTGGCCGGGGTCAATATGTTACACACTGTTGATACACCCCTTCTTTTAGGAATCTATTTACTAGTTTCAACTTTAAGTCATTGTCAGGTCACGATATGCCACAAAAGTAGTGATCATTAAAACATCTAATAAGTTGGGAGATAAATTGACTAAATAAGAGGTCATATGTAGATAAATGGATAAAACGTCTCCAAACACTGACTCCTAATGGCTTTAACATCAAACTTAATAATCCTCAAATAATCACTTTGAAATAGAATGGACTGATATGGATTGTAACATAAGCTTCTAAATAAGATATGTCCGAGTTAAATATCTGACTAGAACAGTTACGTCTCATTTGAAAAATTATTCCACCCACGATAAACGAATATCTTCCCAGTGTTACGGGTATTTCCGATATGTTAAGTCTTTTGTTTGTTATTTAAGGGCATATTAACCTTCAGTTTTTTTTAATGCCAGATCCATCCTTTTTAGAAGGACATTAATGGTACTATTTAACCTTTAGATGGGAGGATAAAAAGGTTCATACCATTCCCAAGAGTATTTGTCCGAAAGTGAACACAATAGCGCGACTGGAGTTCAAATTCGCGTACAACGATTCCGCAGTCCAGCGGTTTAACCATTACACCCCCATTAAGTCTTTTTTACACACACACACACACACATATATATATGTATGTATGTATACATATATTTCTCATTCATATCAATGGGGTGTCCACGTGGTGTAATGGTTAAAGCGATGGACTGCGGAATCGTAGTACGCGAGTTCATACTCCAGTCGCGCTATTACATTCACTTTCGGGCAAATACCCTTGGGAAAGGTATGAACCCCCTTATCCTCCCAGCTATGGGTTAAATAGTACCACTACTGTTCTTCTAGGAGAATGGCTTTGGCATTAAATAACCTCCAAAGGTTGATATGCCATTAAACAAAGAGACCAAACCATACATATCAATACTGTTATATTTCATTTTTTTTTTTACTCATCAACCGTCTTACGTGTCTAGCCACACTGAAGAGTTGTGATACAACGAAACAGTCTGTCTGTGGATAACAATATATATGAGAATTAATTTTTTTATTTATTGCGGACTTTGTGTCCTCATCTTGGTAGCTTTTTTTGTTGTTTCTTCTTCACTACGTTTCGGCCAAATTTCACCTCTGGCCTTCTTCCTTAAGACTGACTGATTGATTTTAAAGGCATGTCAACTCGTATAGGGTCATTTTATGCCTAGAGGTTAGAGAATCGCGTTCATTGTACCTTCATATTTACATTTTTTGTTTAGTTGTTTCGTAAGAATGCAGTGGTTAAGAGTCTTTTTTTGCACACAGTCCAATTAAATACAAATAATTTCAAACACGCTTTGTTTAACGCATAGACTGGATCCTAACAGGTACTCTGTTTCAGAGTGGGCCTTAAAGTAATTGCAATGAAGTGGTATTCCACAGTATCGACAGAACACGGGCGTCACCATCAAATGTAGTTTAGAGACACACCCAAAACACCCCTTTTTAAGGAGGTGGTCTCACTCGTTCGCAAGGGATACAGTTAGCGTATTTCTAGCCGCGCCGACAGTCTTTTTTAAACATTGTTAATATATATATATATATATATATATATATATATATATATATATCACATCCTCATCAGGTCGTACTGATGGCATAAAGTGTTCCGAATTTGAATCTCTCTCGCTATCCGTCCCTATTATCCATCACTCTTAGCAGTCTTCTAGACGTCAATCAGTGTCCGCACGAAACTGATGTTTGCAATCTTCGTTGTTTGGCCAACTGACTCACGCACACACACAAATATCAATGTTATATATCATATAAATATATTATACACTTATATATTATATATATAATATATATATTGTATATATATATATCTTTTACATATATATATATATTTAAGTATATACTTTATATATATATAATACATATATATATTATATATTATGTAATAGTGTATATGATGCTTATTACATATATTTATTATCTATAAAATATTTCATATAATATATGTTATATGCAATATAAGTAAAAAGTAAAGTTGGCGACCATAGTCGAGGGTGACCCGAAGGCTCCCTTTTCGATAGCTTACTACACCAAGGTGTAGGGGAGGGCGCTGCTCCTTTCCCTGGATTGCTCCGCTTTACCCTTGATCCGTACCTTATAATGCTGAGTGTTAAGCAAGGAGGCATCAAGTACCATTTTTTGAGTCTTTGGTATGACTCGACCTGGGATTGAACCCAGGTCTCCCGGGCCACTGGCGAACACTCTAACCGCTAGGCCAATGTCCGGTATAAATATGCAATATACTTACATTTATATATACAGGGGTTGGACAAAATAATAGACACACCTGGAAACTTCAAATTTATTTCGATAGGTTTTCCAGATAGCATCCCTCCCGTAAAATCTGGCTTTGTGCAGCCCCTCTCTTACAGTTTTTGAGGAAACTAGCTTCTTGAAATTGTTATTAAGCTCTGCTGTAATTTTCAGAGTTGTATTCTTGTGATCCTTCCTAACAATCTGCGCAAGAGTCCGACAGCCCCTAACAGACAGATTTCTTCCAGAGTTTTACTTTCATGAAGAGGTTTTTCCTTCTTTCTCAAATGCTGTTATTACTTTCGAGACAGACCTCCTTGCCGCACTATAAAATTCAGCGGTTTTTGTTACACTAGCACCTGCCATACGAGCACCAACAATTTGACCTCTTTTAAAGTCAGATAGATGTGCCATTTTAATGAATTTTGATTAATTTCTTCTAACGATTGCTGTAAAAAACAATTTTGGTAAAATAAGACTAGAAAAATGAATAATAAATCAAGAAACATAAAAATAACAAAGGTTTAATGGTTTTATAGGAGTGTCAAAATTATGATACTAAGATTTTGGGTGTTTCCATTATTATGTCCAATCCCATTATACATCTACATATATATATATATTAGTTCGCGTATATATATATATATATATATATATAAGAGCTTAGGCTGATCTTAAATTGTTACTTCCCAATGTCTGACGTATGATTTGATTTGGTAGACTATTTTTGCCTATTAGCCCTTGTGTGTTATTTAATGCAAAATTATATATATATACATATATATCTCCCACGGGGGTTGAGCACTCTGGCGAAGGAATTTACGGCTGCTACTCGCCTAATGCAAAGTTTTTCGAATGAATTGAGCCCTCTGGTATCCGGTAAGGCAAAAATGTAAACAAACGAAAAAGACTACATAATACCTTATAATTCCCCAGCTGACGAGGTTCGCTTGTTGGCTGGGCGGAATGATACTAAGTCTAACTTAAAGTTGGGTGGTTTTTGATCCCAGCTTCAAGCGTCTTACGTGTCTAGCCACACTGAAGAGTTGTGATACAACGAAACAGTCTGTCTGTGGATGACAATATATATGAGAATTAGTTTTTTTATTGGTAGTTTTTTTTTGTTGTTTCTTCTTCTCTACGTTTCGGCTTAGTTTCACCTCTGGCCTTCTTCAGGTGATTAACCGCAACCTCGGATAGGAATGCTGAGTTTGTAACCGTATTCCCAGTAATTACTATCTATCGCAGGTGATTAACCGCGACCTCGGATAGGAATGCTGAATCTTGTGACCGTATCCTCAGTAATTACTGTCTAGCGCACCACGTTTTTGACCAAGCTTGCGTAGGAATTGAAACCGCTATCTTCTGACAATGCTCACCTGGAACCGAAGAGACTCAATGGCTCTATACGCTGCGCCACGGGCACCGAAGGGCGATCAAGGATGAATTTTTTGGTATTATAAATCCAATTATTTATTCTCCTTATCTGGTCGGGTCCGTACTGAATTTGTAATTGTCTTTATTTGGTTATTCATTTGAGATGAGGCTTCTGAAACTGAGAATTAATTTTTTTATTTATTGCGGACTTTGTGTCATCATCTTGGTAGTTTTTTTGTTGTTGTTTCCTCTTCACTACGTTTCGGCCCAAAAATTAATTCTCAGATTAAGAAGCCTCATCTCAAAAGGATTATTAAATAAAGGCAATATATATATATATATATATATATATATATATATATATATATATATATTGTCTTTATTTGGTAATCATTTTGAGAGGAGGCTTCTTAATCTGAGAATTAATTTTTTTTATTTATTGCTGACTATGTGTCCTCATTTTGGTAGTTTTTTTGTTGTTGTTTCCTCTTTACTACGTTTCGGCCAAAAAATAAATTCTCAGATTAAGAATATATATATATATATATATATATATATATATATATATATATATATATATATATATATAAGCAAATAGTTTGTCGCAAACTTCATTTTAAAACAAGCCAGGCCTCGTTTTTTTTTTCACATAGTTAAATGGTTTCAAGTATAGTAAATGATTAAATAGTTCTGTTTGACCCATAAACGGGGCCCAAAGAGATACTTCCACTTCAAGCAAGAATGGACCTTGGAGTGATAGGAATGAAGGAGCATTCTGCATCCCCCAAATATTCAGGAGTGAAGCCTCACCATCAACTACAGATCAGTGTTATACCAAGGGTACTCTTTGAGATAGTGGGTTGGTTTAACCCTTTTGCAAAGCTGCAGTCGACGTATTCTACATCCCTAGCTGACTGGGTGGGGCTTGATCTATGTGACTAATCCAAATAAATTGCCCCAGTTGGTTTTTCGTACACAGCAAATTTTTTTTGGAAAGGAGCGTCTGCAGACAGTAAATTTATCTTTGTGTTTTTTTTAACATCTCAGCTGAATCGACCAATGACAAGAAATAGCAATGTGTAGATAATTAAAATACAAGTAGAGTCGGTCGTAAGTGATGCAGGTGTGTTCAGGTCTGATGGCGGATGTGTAATAAACGCTTATTTTTGTTGGAATGGGGGCGGTCAGGCACCTGTCGCAATATTGCAGAAGAATATTTATAAGTTTTCGTACGTTCATCGGAGCAATTAACATAATCATAAATCAACTCATAATACGTACACACGTTTACTCCGAAAAAAAAAATATATATATATATGTATGTATATCATATTCCGGTAAGTCTGTGGTCATCCCGGTGGTGTAGTGTCTAAAGTCGTGGATTGTAGCCTCCAAGTGAGTGAGTTCGAACTCCAGACGGTCTATTACGTTCACTTTCGGACAAATACCTTTGGGAAAGGCACGAAACCCTAGCTATGGGGAAATAGTATTTCGGAGCTGTCCTTTTACAATCATGGCATTGGCATTAAATAACCGATGAAGGTTGATATGCCTTCATACAAAGAAACCTAATCTAGGTTAAGCAAGTAGTTTTTTCAGTATTTTGGCACAGACTAATTTACAGCGAGCATATCACGTGACCTAAGCAGTTCAAAATGCTGTTGTTGGCAGGATCGTAGTAGTTGGTGCGTTAAAAACGTTGTTCCATTCACTTTGTGTGTGTTTTGAAAGCCACACAAATGAATGTGCAAGGTACTTTAATTCATGAACTTTTCGTGCTTTCTGAGTTCGAACTCTGCTTTAACGCCACGGAAGCAACCAAAAATATTTGTTATGTAAAAGGTGAAAGTTCAGTTGATCAAAGTACAGTAACCAGATGGTTGAAGCAATTTCTCTCGGGTTGCAAGAACCTCGACGATTAATCAAGATCGGGTACGCCGAAAAATGTGAATTCCAAGGCCGTGCTCAAAGGAGTCACGTGTTGTTGTGGCTAACCGAGTTCGAACTCCAGTTGAGCAATAACGTTTCCTTTTTGACTAATGCCCTTGGTAAAGGTACGGGTGTCGAGGCCCACGACATTAATTTGCTGTTGGGTTTGACGCTAACGGGCACTGGCCAGGAAAGGCAAACATGCGGCTGAAAGTCACCCCACCCCGGCGTCGGCTGGGCCACATTCGGGTGGGCTAGTTGCATCACTGACACTTTTGTCACTCTTGTATAGCACTGGACCTTGCTGTCTAGTTTAAGCTATAATAAGGCATCCGTTCTAGGACCCAGATTTGGGTCCTTGACCAGCTAGGCTCATCATGCCCACACTGTACTAAGTTGGCCAATGAGCAGTATAGTCCAGCAGGGTTCGAAACTTGGTTCATGTCCGAACTTCCCCTTACCTTATCTCCACTATAATCGACCTTCGGGTCATTGACATTGTGTCCTGTCTGGTGGGAGGCAGAGACAAATAAAGCCCTAGGTAAAGGCATGAACTCCCTTATTCCTCCAGCAATGGGTTAAATAGTACCATTATTGTTCTACAAGGATGGTTTTAGCATTAAATAACCCAAAAAGTTGGTATGCCATTAAAGAATGAAACCAAACCAAACCAAACCATGTCATAGAGTAGTATTTCGAGAGTATCAGGCGAGCTTAGTATCTCACAGTCCAGTGTAGTTGGTCACCTTGACGACAGCAAAAGCATCGGGAGTTGCCGAATTGTGCCTCGTGATTTGTTACGAAATATTGTAAAGATTTTGATTCGCTCTTGTATATAAAAGACAAGAGTTGTCTCCTTAAGAATTCAGACATGGTAGCATAAAGTCGGTTAAAGATCGTATCTGTGAAACTCAAACTAGTAAGTGGCCCTGTTTTATGTATTAGAATTATACAAATATCTTATTAAAGTATAAATATTTGTACTGCATGCATATCTTTTTATCATTGAATTAATGTTTCCGTGAATACAACAAAGGATTGGAGCAGCCCGTGGTGTAAGTGGAGGTGTCAGTGGTGTAACTGGAGGCTTCTATGGTGTAAGTAGAGGTGCCCATGGCGTAAGAAGGGGTGCCCATGTTGTAGGTAGTGGTGATCGTAGCGCAAGTAGAGGTGCCTGGAACGTAAGTGGAGGTGCCAGTGGTGTAAGTGGAGGCTCCTATGGTGTAAGTAGAGGTGCCCATGGCGTAAGAAGGGGTGCCCATGTTGTAAGTAGTGGTGATCGTAGCGCAAGTAGAGGTGCCTGGAACGTAAGTGGAGGTGCCAGTGGTGTAAGTGGTGGCTCCTATAGTGTAAGTAGAGGTGCCCATGGCGTAAGAAGGGGTGCCCATGTTGTAAGTAGTGGTGATCGTAGCGCAAGTAGAGGTGCCTGGAACGTAAGTGGAGGTGCCAGTGGTGTAAGTGGAGGCTCCTATGGTGTAAGTAGAGGTGCCCATGGCGTAAGAAGGGGTGCCCATGTTGTAAGTAGTGGTGATCGTAGCGCAAGTAGAGGTGCCTGGAACGTAAGTGGAGGTGCCAGTGGTGTAAGTGGTGGCTCCTATAGTGTAAGTAGAGGTGCCCATGGCGTAAGAAGGGTGCCCATGTTGTAAGTAGTGGTGATCGTAGCGCAAGTAGTGGTGCCTGGAACGTAAGTGGAGGTGCCAGTGGTGTAAGTGGAGGCTCCTATGGTGTAAGTAGAGGTGGCCATGGCGTAAGAAGGGGTGCCCATGTTGTAAGTAGTGGTGATCGTAGCGCAAGTAGAGGTGCCTGGAACGTAAGTGGAGGTGTCAGTGGTGTAACTGGAGGCTCCTATGGTGTAAGTAGAGGTGTCCATGGCGTAAGAAGGGGTGCCCATGTTGTAGGTAGTGGTGATCGTAGCGCAAGTAGAGGTGCCTGGAACGTAAGTGGAGGTGTCAGTGGTGTAACTGGAGACTCCTATGGTGTAAGTAGAGGTGGCCATGGCGTAAGAAGGGGTGCCCATGTTGTAAGTAGTGGTGATCGTAGCGCAAGTAGTGGTGCCTGGAACGTAAGTGGAGGTGTCAGTGGTGTAACTGAAGGCTCCTATGGTGTAAGTAGAGGTGCCCATGGCGTAAGAAGGGGTGCCCATGTTGTAAGTAGTGGTGATCGTAGCGCAAGTAAAGGTGCCTGGAACGTAAGTGGAGGTGTCAGTGGTGTAAGTGGAGGCTCCTATGGTGTAAGTAGAGGTGCCCATGGCGTAAGAAGGGTGCCCATGTTGTAAGTAGTGGTGATCGTAGCGCAAGTAGAGGTGCCTGGAACGTAAGTGGAGGTGCCAGTGGTGTAAGTGGAGGCTCCTATGGTGTAAGTAGAGGTGCCCATGGCGTAAGAAGGGTGCCCATGTTGTAAGTAGTGGTGATCGTAGCGCAAGTAGAGGTGCCTGGAACGTAAGTGGAGGTGTCAGTGGTGTAACTGGAGGCTCCTATGGTGTAAGTAGAGGTGCCCATGGCGTAAGTAGGGGTGCCCATGTTGTAAGTAGTGGTGATCGTAGCGCAAGTAGAGGTGCCTGGAACGTAAGTGGAGGTGCCAGTGGTGTAAGTGGTGGCTCCTATAGTGTAAGTAGAGGTGCCCATGGCGTAAGAAGGGGTGCCCATGTTGTAAGTAGTGGTGATCGTAGCGCATGTAGAGGTGCCTGGAACGTAAGTGGAGGTGCCAGTGGTGTAAGTGGAGGCTCCTATGGTGTAAGTAGAGGTGCCTTTGCGTAAGTAGGGGTGCCCATGTTGTAAGTAGTGGTGATCGTAGCGCAAGTAGAGGTGCCTGGAACGTAAGTAGAGGTGCCAGTGGTGTAAGTGGAAGTCTCCATGGTGTAAGTATAGGTGTTCGTTTGGTAAGTAGAGGTGCTCGTAGCATAAATGGAGGTGTCCGTGGTGTAAGTGGAGGTGCCAGTGGCCCAATTAGTGGTGCCCATGGTGTAATAGCTATCATCGTTTGAAATAGACACGGCAACACGAGTTCAAATTTCACATAGCACTCAAACCTTTGGGAAATGTATAAATCCAACTCTTTACTCTTCAGTTACGAGAACGTGGTGCATTCAGTAAGTTTCCAGATTTTCGTACAAACATTTAAAATTGTCGTAGGCTTTTGAAAATTCACTATGTTATTGCTGTACATTTTATGAGATGACTGACCAATTTTCATGATTTCAGGTTCAAATGAACAGCTACAGCAGCAATTGGAATACACCCTACTAAAACCTGATTGTCACAACTGGTGAATTTCAAAAATGCAATCTGGACGTGAGGACAGTGTAGAAAAGCGATATGCAATAAAATTGTGTTTTAAACTTGGGAAAAATGCCACAGAAACGTATGGAATGCTTCAGACTGCTTTTCGACCATCTTGCATGAATCGAGCATCAGTTTTTGAGCGGCATAAGAGATTCAAGGAAGGCAGGGAGTCTGTGAGGGATGATGAGAAGTGTAAGAGGATTAAGGAAGTCAATAGACCAGAGTTGATTGTCGAAAGGTTATGGTTAGGGTTACTATGTTGAGGTTTTAAGGGAGTTCAGGAAGAGATTCCTAGGGAAGAGGCCAGCACTCTTTAAATCGGTTCAGTGGCATTTCCACCAGGACACTGTAGCAGTCCACAACTCCATCCTTGTCACTGACTATTTGACCAAGATGGGCACCAAGACAGTTCCTCACCGTCCCTATAGTTCAGCCCTTGCTCCCTGTGGCTTTTGGTTATTCCCTAATCTCAGAGGCTGTCGTTATGAGACAATTGAGGAGATAAAAGAGGCTGTGACGAAGGTCATTGACACTCTCACACATCCATAGGGCCTTCCAGAAGTTGATGGAACGGTACAACAAGTGCATTGCAGCCGGAGGAGATTACTTCGAAGGGGACTAGAGTTTCATGTGTGTACTATACATGAAAGTGCCCATATGAAAAAAGTCTGGAAACTTATTTAATGATCCTCGTAAATACTCAGGTAGACTAGGTTCTTTAATCTTATTATGGTAACTAGTCTAGGAGAAGAAAAACTTTGAGTTCAAATCAGCTAAACTCCACTTTGACCTTGTATCATACGCAGCTCGTGTTGAGGGGTGCGTAAATAAACACAGCAAAGAACTATATGAAGAGTCGGCTTATTGATCTGATATTCCCACGACGTGACGAGAAACTCGCTAAGACTGGTGACATTGTAAAATACTGCTGGTCCACAAGAGGCTCGTGGTAATAGGTTAGTGCCACGAGCATTTTTCCCTAAAGGTTAACACATTTGCTGTAGATTTAGATGAATTTTAGAACCCTTTTAAAAATGAAGATTTATATAAATAAATTGATAAAAAATAAAATGAAAAAATTTTTTTTGAACATTTGATTGGTTGATTGCTGAATGGTTGATTTGTTTTACGGCGTATTAACCCTTTTGGGGTCATTTAACACCGAATTAAGCCATTTTGAAAAAAGTTTAAAACAATTCAGTTTAGCATAAGTACACAGTTTAAAAGTTGAAAACAGTTCTATTTCAAATAATTGAGTTTAGTACAAGTAAAAATTTTAGTTTAACACAGTTAAGAGTCAAAACTGTTCCATTTCAAACAATTCAGTTTAGCTTAAGTACGCAGTTTAAACACAGTTAAATGTAAAAGCAGTAATTTTCAAACAATTCAGTTTTGCTTGATTACACAGTTTAGTTTTATTTAATCCATAGATAGGACCTTTTGAGGTGCTACAACTGCGGGTCAGAGTGGATCTGGGTTCCATAGTAATAAAAGGTTACTCCGTATTTCCCAAAGCTCCAGCATTACTGAAGCATCACCATCAGGTTGTTTAGTGTCATATCCAGGATACTCAATAGGGGAGTCTTACCCCTCTGCTGAGAAGCAGTCGGTGTATTCGACATTTTGAAACAGAACGCCATTAACAAGATTTTTCTCGGTCTGTTTTTTTTTTTTATCTTTTTTATTTTAATATTGAACCATTGGCCTAATGAGTAGAGTGTTCGCCAATGGTCCGGGAGACCGGAGTTCAATCCTAGGTCGAGTCATACCAAAGATTCAAAAATAGTTGATGGCACCTTGCTTAACACTTAGCATTATAAGGTACGGATCAAGAGTAAAGTGGATCAATCTAAAGAAAGGAGTAACGCCCTCCCCTACCCCTTGGTTCGGTTCGGTTCGGTTCGGTTCGGTTTCTTTGTTTAATAGCATATCAACCTTTGTAGGTTATTTAATGCCAAAGCCATTCTCCTAGAAGAACAGTAGTAGCACTATTTAACCCATAGCTTTCCCAAGGTATTTGCCCGAAAGTGAACGTAATAGCGCGACTGTCGTACGAACACGCTTACTACGATTCCGCAGTCCATCGCTTTAACCATTACACCACGAGGACTCCCCCCTACACCTTGGTATAGTAGCTATAAAAAAGGGATCCCTCTGGTCACCCTCGACTAAGGTCTTCAACTTTACTTTTTTACTTACTTTTCTATTTAAAAATAATTTTTCGGGTGAGACATAACATTACATAATTAGATCACCTTGAAGATGGTTTTAAAAAATCAGGACGTTAAACATTGGCTTACTCTTCATTTATAAGTAAATACATCCGGTAACATTATGTAGTTATTTACTAAGCTATGTTTACTTGTAGCACAAAGCCGGAAGTATGAAGCACGCAGAGAGACTCGACTTGATTAGTAATGGTCTACCAATTTAGCTTACCAACCATCGCACCAAACAAGAACTATCTGAAACATTAACAATAGATGCTTTTGTCTGATAAAACTTTAATTTACTGAGCGCCAAGAAATTCTTTTTTAAAGTATTCAATTTCATGCCTCTTGACTTCCTGAAGTTGGCGTCTTTCTTCTTTTCATAGCCTCCGTGTACTTGTCATTTTGTTTGATAAGCAAAGCAAGTCCACTTAGGCAGCCGGCACCTTTCTGATGCGAATATTAATGGTGGAAGATTATGCAATGAAAATAACAGAAAAATATCACTTTACTGGGCTACAAGTTTTATTTTTCCTTGTCATCATATCTTTAATAATCTTTTTGCAAACACTTTAAAAACAGAGATACAACTCTATAATATAGGCCTGCCTGGCATTTGCGTCAGGTGGGTGTTATCAATTTAAATCGCTTGGTCCCTGGGAGCCATCCCTTCTGGCGATTTATGAAATAGCAATGCATAGGTCTTGATGTGTGCGTGGCTCCCCACAATAAAACGACCTTGTATCATTTATCTGCTTCGTGGGAAGTCAGTTAACTCCATTTAAAGAGAGAGATATTTTTCCTATGCGTCATTGTAAAATAAAGGAGTATAAATTTCCCTAAATGATTTATACCTATAACTTAGTGATGACTAGATGTATCTATATCAATAACTGGGATAATTGTTTTTGTCTATTAAATGGTTTCTTTTCGAGTTACCAAATTTCTAAGAATTTTCATTGTATTTTTGGAGTAAAATCATTTGCAATGCACTTTTATTGCACAAATCATTTGCAATGCACTTTTATTATAAAAATGATTTCTAAGCATTTCTATTGTAAAATTATAATCAATTGATTATATATATATATATATATATATATATATAAGATGGACTGAACCTGATTTTTACCAAAAAAGTTCATTGAAAATGACTTACTATCTAATCAATTAATTATAGTTTTACTACAGAAACGCTAAGAAATCATTAATACATGTTTGTGTGTGTGTGCGTGCGTGTGTGTACGCGTGTGTGCGTTCTTTTTATTCGATTCTCATATCTATCTATCTATCTTAATTCATATCCCACAACGATATTTTGATGGAGATCTATCTATCTATCTATCTATCTATCTATCTATCGATCTACTTTATGGGTGCTGAAACGTTAACATTTTTCATCTGATGCCAAAGTCGAAATTGTTGTGCAAAATTGAATCAGAAGTAAACTAAAAACTTTCATGATGGAATTAAATATCAAAAAATTAATAGAATATTTACCAAAAAAATTTTTTTTTTAAATCCAAACGAAACCTTACATGTATTTACCCAAACCCTCTGCACATCGTGGGAATGCCAGATCAATAAGCAGCCACTTCGTATAGTCCTTGCTCTATGTATTAACCAACTCCTCCAGGCAAGCTGGATATGATAAAAGGTCAATTTTTAAGTGGAGTTCAATGGGTTTGAAATCAGAGTTTTCCTTCTCCTAGATCAGTTGCCATACCAAGGATAAAGTCTACTATTTTACTCATAGCTGGAGGGAGAATGTTTGGATTCATAACTTTCATAAAGGATTTAGTGCTATGTAAAATGCAAGCAGCCTCGTCTAGGATTTGAACTCGTATCGCCGTGTCAGTTTACTCCAACAATATTCATTACACCACGAGCGTCTCCGTATAAAAATAAATAAACCCTATAATGTTGAAGAGGAATATAATTAATTTATTTTGATGTCAATTTCTTGTTCTGTCTGTACTAAAACTTGTGTCATTAGGTGGGCGCAGTTAACTTGGATTTTTTTCAAAATTGAACACAAAGATTGTTTATTTCTACATTTCTTATTTTAAACAAATTTTAAGAATACTTCGGTGGGGATTAGTTTTTCTGCTTGAATCACGTGAGTTCTTTCCGGTAATCATTTTCGTTTTTCATGATTCGTGCGAAAAACAAGCAAAAAAAAATAGTTCTACGCTGAGAGATTGCGTCATTGACTCTGAATAGAGATATTGAAGACGTTTCTTAGATTACAAATGACTTTATTCTAGATCGACCTCTGTACTCAACAAAATATAAAATCTGTTGGCATAATGTTACTAAGATTACAATCAGTAATTAAGTTCAAAATGATCACATCGATAACTAACAACAACTCTTTCACTCCGCACATCGTCATCGAGGCCCCTGCGGTCAAGTCTTCTCGTCTGTTGACGTGTAGCATTCAGTTCAGACCCCGTTCGTTCCGATATCTCAATCTCCGTACATCTCCCTCTAACTATGGGTAAATAGTAGGACAGACTAGGTTCTTCAGCCTTGGTTAGGCAACTAGTCTAGGAGAAGGAAAACTCTGAATTCAAACCTGTTAAACTCCGCTTAAAAATTGACCTTGTGTCATATCCTGCCCGAGCGGAGGGGTTGGTAAATAGTATCTGCCGGAATAGTTGGATGTTACAGTAACGTAATTGAACGACTTATAGAAAACTGAAATTAAAAAAAAAAAGAAAATAATCCCCCAAAAATAAAAAACAAAACAAAAACCGGAAGCTAATTTCTGGAAAAAAAAGAAAATAAGAAAAGAATGAATGTTTGTAGCAGATAGAGAGTCTAAGAGATAACTGTTAAAAAGTCACTCTTGAGTGAGACAGATCAAAGCACTCGTTGTAGGTCAAGTGGTGACGGATAAATGACTACTGTAAATAAAATAATTCGTTAAAAACAAGAAGTGCAAGTGTAGGAACACCGGAAACGGAGATGGTTTTCTCTCTAACACCACAGGCGGAAGTAAGGGGGTGACTCGGTTTTGAATGGTAGTTCAACACCAGCCAGCATGATGTGAAGACGTGCCGAAAAATCAGCACTCATTTTTGGGTGAGCTCTGCAAAGGAGCCAGCCAACACCAGTGCACTGAGCTAGGTGGTTGTGAAGAAGTCTTAGAGTAGAAAGAACAAATGAATCTCAGGCGTTCCCTTTGAAAATGTAAGGAAAGAAAAACAACGAACCTTTGCACCCAGGAAAATTACAACAGAAAACGACGCATTTCTTACTCTGTTTCTTTCTTTTTAGTGATTACTAGGAAGGGTTGTAGCAAATAAGCTTTTGAGCCAAGTGAGCCAACAGACTGTATTATGTGATTGTCGTTTTTCACTGCGGGGATGGTTACCATGGGGTCTGACTGAAACTTAAAGGATAGTGCTACATCCATAGACTATTTAGAACCATGATGTTATACGCGTCTGTGTGGCGCTGTAGCACTACAAACGTCAATTTGGTACCTTAGTGTAATATTACAATTCGAAACTGTCAATTTGTACCAGTTTCTTACTAGTTTCAGTCGTCAATCACCCAGTCCAGTTCTTAAAAAGTGTTGTGATTCTTACCGATAAAAAAAGATGCCTTACTTACTGAGTCAGAAAGCCGTGGTAGGTTTTCTTGTGACCATTTTCCTGAATGGAATAAGTTGAGCCTAACGGTTGATATGAGAATGCCAGTCTTCCTTATGTAGGGACGATTTTATAAATGTGAATAAAACGAATCTACAATCAAATATATGTTGGCAATTTATTACACAGAAGAAAGCAATCTGATCTAATGTGTCAGCACAATTTAATTAGATCAACTATGAGTGTCAGGATCTTTTATTGGTGTGCGCCATTTTGGTGTGTTCTGGTTTGTTTTCCTGCACTTGCAATGTCTGTCTTCCGTCTGCTTCTTCTTGACTTCCACTCGGCCGTCCGGTGAAAATTACAATACTCACCAATGATATTACAAACTGTCCCATAATGATTGTTACATTTGTACATATATTTCACTTAATAAATATAACAACCATTATAAGACCGAAGTAGTAGGAAATATAGAATAGATATATCAACGTATAATAGGTAATACGAGATGCTTTCAAAAAGTATTGAGACTGAAGCTGTATTCACCAACACAAAAAAGACGCCCACCAAAAGAAACAAACAGAAAACAAAAGCAAAGACAAAGCTAAAAAATGACAATAAAAGTAATTTTCATTTTTTTTCCAAAAAAAAAAAAAAAAGAAGAAAAGAAAAAAAGAGCCCAGTCGGCTGGGGCTATAGAATACGCTGACTATATCTCAACAGAGGGATAAGAGTTCCCCACCGCTCTTAAAAAAAAAAAACGAGTCTCCTGGTCATGACACTAAACCATCTGATGGCCAGGCTCCAGTCCTGGAGCTGAAGAGAATGTGGAGTACCACTTTATTGCCATTACTCCCAGGTCCACTCAGACCCAGAGTGGTAGCACCTATGGCTTAAATAGAACTGTTTAACTATTTGACTGGGTGCAAACAAATAATTAATGTTGAATTGTTATCAGTTCTTGAAACCATTTAACCTTGCAAATAAAACTACTAGTGTAAGAAAGCAATACTTGAAACTATTCAAATATGTGTAAACAAATGGTTAATATTAAATTGAATTATTTGTGTTAGATAGAAATACTTGAAATCATTTACCTATGTGCAAACAAATGAGCTCAGGCCGATTTAAAATATTACCTACAAACTATCCGTTTACAAATCATATATATCTAATATACTGGAAAACCGGGGTTCAATTCCAGGTCGAGTCACACTAAAGACTTAAAAAATGGTACTTGATGTCTCCTTGCTAAACACTCAGCATTATAAGATAAGAATCAAGAGTAAAATGGGGCAATCCAGAGAATAGAGTAGCGCCTCCTTTACACCTCGGTGTAGCAGCTATTGAAAAACGAGCCTTCGGGTGACCCTCGACAAAAGTCGCTAATTTTAAAAAGTATTTTTATTAACAAGATTTAGTATTAAATAACCTAGAAGGGTTGACCTACCAAAAAACCAAAAGACCAAAAGAAAAAAAAACAAACCCAAAACCAAAACCAAAACCAAAACCAAAACCAAAACAAAAACAAAACAAAAAACAACCACCCAACTAACCAGACAGCCAAAAAAAAAAAAAACAACCCCAAAAACTAAGCAAAAAAACCCAACAAAAAACCAAAAAAATCAAAAACAAGCAAGTAAGGAACTGACAAAAAATAAAAAAGTACTTTCATTTATTTTCTAAATATACGATGTATTTAAAAAAAGTAATGAGACTGAAACTGTATTAACCAAAACAGAACCCCCTCCCCAGAAAACAGTGAGTCATTCATTTTCTTCAAAATACAAGGTGTGCTAAAAAGTAGCAATATTTAGGCTGCAGTTACCAAGACTGAAATAAGCATTGAAATGAACGTTAATTTTCTTCAAATTACGTGCATGGATTTTGAAGCAGTATTTACAAAGATTAAAATAAATGATAATTTTCTTCAAAATACTTTCCTTGATATTCAGCACAATTACTCCAGGGAATAAATAATCGCCGTCGATTGATTTACTCTTATTTTTTCCCTTTATTTTCCCATTCAAACGTAATTTTTGGATGAGACATAACTTCACATATCAATATCTTCCTGAGCATGGTTTAAAAAACGGTTCGTGAAACAATGGCATAATAATTGTATATAAATAAACACATCCTCTGAATATCTTGTTTTTTCATATTTTATATTTTCTTATCATGGGATTTATTTCCAATCTATCTATCTATCTATCTATCTATCTATCTATCTATCTATGTTGGTTGGTTGGTTGATTGCTTTGTTTTACGGCATTTCAACCCTTTTGGGGCCATGTAATGCCGAATTAAGTCATTTTGATAAAAGTTTCAAACAATTCAGTTTTGTATTAGTACAGATTTTTGTTCAAACATAGTTAAATGTTAAAACAGTTCTATTTCAAAGAATTCAGTTTAGCACAAGTGCGCAGTTTAAATGTCCAAACAGTTTTACTACACAGTTTCAATGTCAGTAAACAGTTCTATTTCAGACAAATCAGTTTAGAATAAGAAGACAGTTTCAGTGTTAAAACAGTTCTATTTCAAACAATTCCGTTTAGCATGAGTACACTGTTTAGTTCCCTTGGATCCATAGATAGAACCCTATCAGGTGTTACCACTTCAGGCCTAAGTGGACCTGAGAGCGATGGCAATGAAGGGTTACATCGCATTCCGTAAAGCATAAGAATTATTAGAAACTCACCATCAGATTATTTAGTATTATATACAGGACAGTCTTACCTCTCTGCTGAGAAGCAGTCGGTGTATTCGACAGATCAAGCTGACTCGGCCTTCTTTAGAGTGAAATTTTTAAACAAATTTTTTTTTTTTAAAAAGTCGAGACAAAATTTTTTTTTAAAAGTCGAGATAAAAAAGAGGTTGGTTGGTTGATATATATATATATATATAGTTGACAGCATGATCATATGAAGATATATGTATGTACTGATGTATATATATATATATATATATATATATATATAGTTGACAGCATGATCATATGAAGATATATGTATGTACTGATGTATATATATATATATATATATATAGTTGACAGCATGATCATATGAAGATATATGTATGTACTGATGTATATATATATATATATATATATATATATAGTTGACAGCATGATCATATGAAGATATATGTATGTATTGATGTATATATATATATATATATATAGTTGGCAGCATGATCATATGAACATATATGTATGTATTGATGTATGGCATTAAGGGTTTTTAGGAACGCAGGTTCAAATAAATTTACTTTCGTGCTGGATCATATGATTTGACATAAGCGCAAGTATGTATGTGTGTTTTGGTGTGTGTCCCAAGAGACTTTTAAGTACTTTAGTATCTATCTATTTATAGTTGACAGCAGGATCATATGAAGATATATGTATGTATGTACATATGTATGCATGTGTGTGTGTGTGCGTGTGTGTGTAAAAGTAAAGTAGGCGATCATAGTCGAGGGCGACCCGAAGGCTCCATTTTCAATAGCTACTACACCAAGGTGTTGGAGAGGGCGCTACCCCTTTCCCTGGATTGCTCCACTTTACTCTTGATACGTACCTTCTATTACTGAGTATTAAGCAAGGAGGTATCAAGTACCATTTTAAAAGTCCTTGGTATGACGTGACCTGGGATTGAACCCAGGTCTCCTGGATCCTTGGCGAACACTCTACTCACGTGTTTGTGAGCGTGGATTCGTTTGGCTAATGATACCGGGATATCAGATCGATGTTCATCAGAATGGATACCAGATAGAGGTTCAAACTCGAAATGAAGATTTGTTTTGATTTCCTTTCTTCGACTTGACTATTATTTTGGGGGGTAACCGGAAGATGAAAGAGATTTAGCCAGTTTAAATGACCATCACTTCGTAGTCTGTCTTTATGGTCCATATATACCCACGAGAATTGGACCCGGTAGCAGACGAGAAGAGAATGGCGAGACGAGAGTTAGCTTTCAGACCAGCCCAGTTAAGTCTGTAGTCAACAAGCAGAGAGCATGTTTTGGTAAGCTGAAGTTCGCGCCTCACTCTGGAAAATGAGGGTGTAGAGACGAGTAAGGGCCAGCTCTTAGAATGCCACACCCTCTTCCTTTGTGTGTAAGCTAGGACCTTCAAAGTATTGTCTTTGTTCTTTTATTTTCATTTCTTTTTTTTATTACACCACCTCTGGCTTTTTGCATCTTTATGACTTGATGGATTATTTTAATGCAAAAGAAATATTTGTAGCAGAACAGTAGTGGGACGATTTAACCCAAAGCTTGGGGTGGATAAAGTAGTTCATATCTATTATTATAAATATAAGGGAATTTGACCGAAAGTGAACGTAGCATTTTTTTTCTTTCATAAACTATATTATTTTAAAAAATCTATATAAGTGAAAACACGCGGCATTTCAGTTTCTTTATGGCATTTGTCCTGTGGGTTGGGACTGTTGAATACACCGACTGCTTCTCTGCAGAGGGGTTAGACCTCCCAACGAGCGTCCTGGATTTGACACTAAACAATCTGATGGTAAGGTTCCAGTAATACTGGAGCTTTGAGGAATGCGGAGTTCCCCTATATTGTCACTGCTCCCTGGTCCACTCAGGCCTGGAGTGGTAGCATCTGATAAGGGTCATATCTATGGGTTTAATAGAATTAAACTGTGGTTGGAGTTTTCTGTTTTTTGAATTTGAACTGCGTAATACTTTATGCTAAAATGAATTGTTTAAAATAGAACTGTTTTGCTATCTAAACTACGTACTTATGCTCAACTGAATTGCTCTAAATAGAACTGTTTTGACATCTAAACTGTGTACTTAGGGTAAACTGAATTGCTCTAAATAGAACTGTTTTGACATCTAAACTGTGTATTTATGTTAAACTGAATAATTTGAAATAAAATTGTTTTTACATTAACTCGTGTATTGGGGCGGTAGAATACACTGACTGCAGCTCTGCAGAGGGTAAGACCTATTCCCAATGAGTGACCTGGATATGACACTAAACAATCAGATGGTGAGGTTCCAGTGATGTTGGAGCTTTGGGAATGCGGAGCACCCCTTCATTGCATTGCTCCCAAGTCCACTCTTGACCGGAAGGGTAGCACCTGATAGGGCCCTATCTATGGGTTAAATATAATTAATGGCATACTTATGCTAAACTGAATTATTGGAATTAGAACTGTTTGACTAAAGTGAATAGCTTGAAATAGAAATGTTTTTGTCAATAAAATTGTACTTACATTTGTAAATTGTTTGTTTTGTTCGAAATGGAACTTTTTTGACATTGAAACTACTTACACTAAACTGATTTGTTTCATATAGAAATGCTTTGACACTTTACTTTGTGTAAACAAAATCTGTACTTATACTAAAGTGAATTAGCTGAATTAGAACTGGTTGAATAAACTGAATAGCTTGAAATAGAAATGTTTTTGACAATTAAACTGTGTACTTATGCTAAACTGAATTTAAAAAATAGAAATGACTATTTGCATAAAAATGGATTTGGCGTTAAATAACCTACAAAGGTTGATATGCCATAAAACCCTAACAACCAACCAACCTTAATGGCAAATCAATCTTCATAGGTTATTTAATGCCAAAGCTATGCTTGTAGAATAACAGTAGTGGTACTATTCAACCCATACCTGGGAGTGGATGAGATAGTTTATACTTTTCCTGGATGGATTTTTCCGAAAGTGAACGTAATAGAGCAACTGGGGTTCGATCTCGCTTACCACGGTGTAGCAGACCAGATCATTAGCCACAGCACCATACAGACTCCTCCTAGTTCAGTCAACTTGAAATTTATCCCTACCTCGGAGTTGGAAAGAAAAGATGTATCCATGGCTTCCCGAACGGTATTAATACAATTGGAAACGCAAACGGCTTCGTCCAGGTTTTGGACTCTACTCGCAGAACCCATTCCTAGCAACGATAACCGCTGCACCAACCTGATACGAGGTGCATACGATAAGTTTCCAGACTTTTTTCGTATGGGCACTTTTATTGATAGTACACACATGAAACACTAGTCTCCTTCGAAGTATTCTCCTCCAGCTGCAATGCACTTGTTATACCGTTCCAACAACTTCTGGAAGGCCCCATGGAAGTCCTCTTGCGTGAGTCTGTCAATGACCTTCGTCACAGCCAATTTCATCTCCTCATTTGTCTCATAACGACAGTCTCTGAGCTTAAGGAATAACCAAAAGTCACAGAAAGCAAGGTCTGGACTATAGGGAGGTCGAGGAAGTATCTTGATGCCCATTTTAGTCAAATAGTCTGTGACAAGGAAGGAGTTGTAGACTGGTGCATTGTCCTGGTTGAAATGCCACGGACCCGATTTGAAGAGTGCTGGCCTCTTCCGACGGAACCTCTTCCTGAACTCCCTTAACATAGTATCCCTCTTCCTGAACTCCTCAACATAGTAACCCTCTTCCTGAACTCCTCAACATAGTAACCCTAACCCTAACCCTCTGGCCAATCAACTCTTGTCTATTGACTTCCTTTCTCCTCCCACACCTCTCATTATCACTCACAGACTTCTTACCTTCCTTTAATCTCTTATGCCACTCAAAAACCGATGCTCGATTCATGCAAGATGGTCCAAAAGCAGTCTGAAGCGTTCCATACGTTTCTATGCATTTTTTCCAAGTTAAAAACACAATTTTATTGCATATCGTTCTTCTTAAGTATCAGATTACATATTTGAAATTCACCAGTTCTGACAATCAGGCTTTAGTAGGGTGTATTCCAATTGCTGCTGTAGCAGTTCATTTGAAGCTGAAATAAAAAAAATTGGTTTGTCATCTCATAAGGTGTATAGCAATAACATTGTGAATTTTCAAGAGTCTACGACAATTTTAAATGCCCATATGAAGAAAATCTGGAAACTTATCGTATGCACCTCGTATATATATATATATATATATATATATATATATATATATATATATATATATATTAAAGCATGTTTGATTAAATAATAAAGACACATTTTGCTATATAATTTTATTAAGATCCTTTCAAGTTTCCTGAAGTTTTAGTTTGTTTCGATATAAGATTTTAATATCAGTTTGTTTTTGTAGATGGTTGAATCCATTAAAACGATGACAGGTTGGACACATGTTGAGGAAATCTTTCAATGGTTGTGTCAGTTCGGAATCGGAGAGGTTTAGGAATTTATCATCTTTATTCGTAAATAGAATAGAGTCATTATAGTGGTTGTTTAGTTTCCTTTGAATTTTGAAAAACTCCAAGAACAAAACTGTTATACCGGGACTATACTCTCAGTGACTCTTTTTAGTATGACACCGGTAAAGATATAAATGGACGGCGTCTGACTCCTTCAGGAAAAAGCGTTAATCGCTCTCTGATAGACTTGCCAACTCTTTGGCTTGTACCAGTGGAATACCTTTATTGAACCAACGATACAACAAAAACTAAACACCCATTACGCGACCTTCTAAAAGTTGAAGTTACTGAAAATAGATGCAACAATAAACACAAGTATTCCACCATTTTAACCCGACAGCTAAAAAAATGCTGCCGAACAATTGCATAACCATCTGGATATCACAAAAAAAAAAAAGCAGATAAAACCAATATTTATATCATACTTAATAAATCTGATTACCATTATAAATTACGGATCATCCTCAGCGATAAAAACAAATTCACAAAACTGATTTATAATCCAACAAACCAACTCAAGTCTAAAATTAACAAATTCATTAATGCTAATAATGTTCACTTTCACGATATAAAATTACCAGAAATAATTGGTGATTACAAACCTGGATACATCTAAACGTACCATAGCCAGATACGGCTATGTGTGAAATGGACATATAATGTTCATATATATATATATATACATAGAACATTGGAATCTCGAAACACGAAAAACACTTATGACTTCTTAGTTCAGGTACGAAACTTTTTATTACCTTTGAGTTTAAAGGTTCTTCGACATAAGGAGAGAGATACACATTCTTTCTTTTCTGCTTTTTTCATCTGCATCCCCCCATCTCGTGCAACACCTGCCCAAGGTCTCCGCGAGCAAGCGAAAGTCAACCGTCTTCTCCCGAGGCAGGATTCAACTCTAATAACTGACTTTTTGAAAATTCCCAAAAATCCTCCGCGCGCTTCCGGTGCATGACGTCATTCACACTGCTAGCCCCGTTTCCCATCTCGGGCTATTGTGACATCTCTGAGTGACACGTCCGCTCCGCTCGTGCGTGAACACCTGTGTTAATGTTGCACCTAAGTAACCCATGCACTGAGCTGAAAGGTTGTCAGCCTAACTAAACCCAAAGGCATAAAACGAAATCCCTCAGCCATTATATTACATATGGAACTGTTAAGATACGTAAACCTGGCTATCCGCTTAGACCAATAATTTCGCAGGTAACAACACCAACATACCAACTTACAAAAACTATTAATGATCGAATTACCCCATACCTTCCCCATAATTATAGCATTAAATCTACACAAGAACTTATCGAAATCCTTAAAACCCACAAACCAATCAAAGGAATAATATCCTCTCTAGACGGGGAAAATTAATTCACAAATATTCCAGTTCTGGAAACAATCAATATAATTATAAATAATATTTTCTACCATCCAACGCTCCCTCCACTCAAAATCAACTCCAATACTTTACGAAAAATTATTTTACTCTGCTCCACTGATGTACCATTTTACGATCCTCCATGGAAATATATTAATCCAGAAAGATGTAATTTCGATGGGGTCAGTTTTGTGAACCATGTTCAGTAATTTTTACATATCAGCCATTGAAAATAAGGTTTTTAATATCATCAATAAACCTAATATTTGTTTAAGGTATGCTGACGATATACTCCTTCTCAACGATAGCACTCATGAAATTAACACAATACAAGAGACCTTTCAAAATAATTCTGTTCCCAATTTCTAACAAGAAATCAATATCAACAATAAAATCCCATTTCTTGGTATACTAATCGACACAAGCAATATTGACCGATTTATCACCTCCACATATAAAAAACCTACTAACATTAATTCCTACACCCTCAATTTCCAAAGTGAATGCCCCTTCCGTTATAAAAGAACAATTATGAAAAACACTTATTTCCAAAGCTAACCTTCTCCTCTCAAACTATCTTCCTTAACGAACTTAAAAATATAAAACAACCCCTTATTAATAATGGGTTTCCCAACTACATTATTGATACCGAAATTAAACATTTCATTATTAAATTGAACATAACATAGACAATATCCTAAACCATAAACAATCAATAAACCTATACTACAAAAAAAAAACAAAAAAACAAAACAAAAACAATTTCATAGTAATTATAAGATAGATGAACATGTATTAAAAAACCTTAACCAAAAAAATGTCCTCCCGACTGACCCTACCAAAAAAAGTAAGACTTATCCTTCACTACAACAAATTTAAAACCTCCAACGTAATTATTTCTAATAACACTTCCCCCTCCACCGAACTTCTTGCTAGGACAAACGTCGTATATATGTTCAAATGTCCCTTGTGAGACCGTGTCCCCAAAGAAAATAATGCATATGATGGTCTTACCACTACAACTCTTTCTAGACGGCTTACAATGCACCTTAATGATTCTAGCTCCATAGCCTTACATCTTAAAACCGATTCTATTCCAAAATCCAAATTTAGAAAATTTATAGTTGAAAACACCACTATAATAGCACACGAAATAAATAAGCTACGTCTACAAATCCTAGAAGCGCTACCTATTATAACAAAAAACCTAAAATCAATAGAATTAATTTTGAAAATACCGACGATGTTTTGAAATGTCTTTAGTTTTTAAAAAAAATAATATTCTATATTTTCTTGAGAATATTTTAATTCCGTTGATAGCGTTCTGTTTTTTAAATTTATCATCATTTCAGTTTTATCCAGCTCTGTATTTGCGCCGTTTTGTTATATAAAAACCAAAAAAGTTTGAAAACTCTTTAAAAACACACTTTACACATGCAAGCAATCCCCATGAAAGATCCGAAAGTGCAAAGGACAATTTTGGTAAATTCATCCACCAATTCCTGTTACATAGGTAGATACACGAATATGGCCGTGTGCGAAATGGATATGGAATGTTGGTAACACATATACATAATGTTCATATTGAAAACTCAGAACATAGGAATCTCGAAATTCGAAAACACGTAACGACTTCTTTGTTCAGGTACGAAACCTTTTTATTACTTTTGAGTTAAAGGTTTCGACATAAGGAGAGAGACACAATCTTTTTATGTTGGCTTCTTCATTTGGCCCCTATCTTGTGTGGCATCCATGGCGCGCAAATTCGTCTAGCCTCAGCGAGCTCCAAAAGTCGAACCTCCTCGTTCGGCGTCTAGCTTCAACTCTCTTAACTTTTCTTCAAATTCCCCAAATCCTCCGCGCGCTTTCGGTGCGTGACGTCATTCACACCCTGTGACCCCGTTTCGTCTCGGGCTATTTTGACATCTCTAAGTGACACGTCCGCCCGCGCACGCGCGTCAACACCTGCATCAAGCCTGCACCTAACTAACCCATGTGCTGAGCCGAAAGGTTGTCAGCCTAACTAAGCCCAAAGGCATGAACCGAAATCCCTCGGCTATTATATTACATTCCAACCTGAAACCATCGGGAAACTTGAAAGGATCTTAATAAAGTTATATAGACAAACTGTGTCTTCATTAATTAATCAAACATGCTTCAATGAAAGTCTGCAGCCAAACTATATATATATATATATTTCAGAATAAAAGAAATCATTTTGGAATTTGATTAATTCTCGTTCAAATGATCTTAAATTTCAACAACGAGAGTAGAGATAACTTATTATTCTTTGTTTAATGTCTTGTGTTTTTGTTTTATTTTCAGTTATAAAAATGTCGTTCGCTTGAAAAGAAAAGGCGTTTAAACATTAAACAGACTTTTCCTTTGTGTCTGCACTCACTGTTAAAATTTGAGATTATTTGAACAAGTATTGCGTTCTGTTAGATTAGAAATTTTTCTGATTTGTTTCTTTGTTTTACGTTATGAAAGAAAACAGTTTCTGGAATGGACGTTGTCTTGTTGAGAATAGTAGTCTATCTCCCTGTTGTATTTTGACCTTCGACACGGCCAAACATACCATTCCAAAGTGATGCACCGGAAGGAAGTGACTCATCCCAATGGCCAGTAATCGAAAGAAATCGCGTAGGCGGATTTAGCTGACGAAATGGGACAAGGTGAAAGCTCATGATACACTCATAGACTGATGCACCGGTAGAGGGTGACCTCTGAACTGCATGACAGTTATTTCCGCTTGATGACAATCAAACATGCCATTCCAAAAATTGAGTGGGCGATTGAGTAGGACATTGAACTATTATATAACTCGGTGAGGGCAGGAAGTCAGTGAGTTGGGGACCAGAGAAGTCGGAGACAAGATGTGGTAGAGAAAGCCACCGTCCGGCGAAGGGCGGCCTCGGGGCCCCCGATTGAGTTGGAGATAAGATGTGGTAGGGAAAACACACACCCGGTCGAAGCGGCCCTGGGAACCCCTGATGGAGTTTGGGGACCAGACCAGTTGGTGATAAGATACAGTAAAGAAAGCCATCATCCAGCAGAGAGCTGAGCCCCTGGGCCTCCGGTTGAGCAGCCCTGGAGAACGAGAAAGACACAACGCTGATGGCCATAAGAGTTGGGGTCGATATATTGCAGTCTTTGTTCGGTCTCCAGCTCCCTCTCACAGTAACACCTTGAGTAACCCTTTTCGAACCCTTACAATAAAGTGAGAGGTACGTATTTTTCTAAAGAAGTCTTCCCTCGTCTTTATTACTGTGCCATTATGATTCTGCATGTATATGTAGATGAATCTGTATATGTGTATGCTTATGAGAATACAACATCCCCACCAAGATACAAAGCCTTTTTTTAATAGCGGAAGCCGGTACAAGTCGACGCTAAAATGCACGGCGCTTACATAAATACATTGGCCCCGTCAACATTTCCTCCGAAAAAGGGTGTTTCAGTTGCCAGGCAATAAACTTAATCCTGTCGAAGTAGGTGAAAGCCTGGAGGAACGGTTCCTTGAGGCCTAGGGAGAAAAAGTCTCAGTCACCCGAAAACTTGGTTTGTTGTGTGGGTTTTATGGCATGCCAACCTTTGCAGGTTACTCAATGCTAAACCTATTTTATACAAATAAACAGTTCTATTTCAAACAATTCATTTTAGCGTGAGTACACAGTTTAATCACCAAAAGCATTTCTATTCCAAGCTATTCAGTTTAGTCAAACAGTTCTAATTCAAACAATTCAGTTTAGTACACGTATACTTTTTGTCAACATCCAGCTAAATGTCAAAACTTCTATTTCAAACAATTCAGTATACAGTTTATATGTCAAAAACTGTTCTATTTCAAACAATTCAGTTTTGTATAAGAACGTAGTTAAATTATCAGAACAGTTCTATTTCAATTAATTCAGTTCAGCATAAGTATGCAGTTTAGTTCCATTTAACCCATAGATAGAACCCTATCAGGTGCTACCATTCCGGGCCATAGTGGACCTGGGAGCGGTGGCAATAAAGAGGTGCTCCTCATTCCCAATAGCTCCAGCATTACTAGAACTTATCAGATTGTTCAGTATCATATCCAAGACACTCGTTAGGGGTGGTCTTACACCCTCTGCAGAGCTCATCAAGCCTACATTGCACTAAGTGTGCCAACGACCAGCATACTCCAGCTTTTCCCTCCCCTAAATCCCCACTATAATCGACCTTTGGGTCATTGACCTTGTCTCAAGTCCTGTCTGGTGGGAGACAGAGACAAATAGCCCTCTGCAGAGGTGGAGTCGGTGTATTCTACAGCCATCTGACACGCATGTTGGCTTCCCCTGCGCGTATGACAGCCAACATTGACCGATGCAACCACCAAGACCAGACTTAACCAAAGCGCGTACACGGAAACACAGCTGGCCATGTCGAGAATAGTAGCAGACCTATCTACTTCAGGTGATGCTGTTTTTGTAGCAATACGTCATTTACATACTATACTACACATCCTTGCAACGAAAGGCCTTATACCGTTCGTTGATCTTTGACTTCTGAAGACTCTCGGGGATCTAAACAGTCTTTCTGAGAGCGTTTCCTGACTCCATGCTAGAGGACCAAGGTCTAAGCTCATTTTCCTCTTCCGACTCGTCTATTGATTGTTCATTTTCATGACTGAACTCTCTAGTCCCTTCCTCCACCGCCTGTTCATCAATCCCAGATTCTCCCTCCATCTTTATATCCTCAGGTACCATTCTGTTTCTAAATTGATCTGCACGGGCTAATATATTTTGTCCATTTTTCATTAGTTTTGCTGTGTTCAAAATTCACTTTCCCTGAATTGTGAACGACACATCCTCCCCGCGCGTGCGTCAACACCTGCGTTCAAGTTTGTACCTAACTAACCCATGTACTCAGCCGAAAGTTTCTCAGCCTAACTAAACCCAAAGGCAAGATATATAAAACGGAATCCCTCGGCCATTATATTACACAAAGTGTGCATAATTTTTTCGGTGTTTCCATTCGATTGTGGGTGGAATTTTTCTATAGCTTAACAGAATTCTTGGTAAGTCAATCTCTGTTATCATTGAATGGGGAAAATGCTTTTAATCAAATTTTTAAAGTCTTCCCCATTCTTTCGGAGATTCCATTCGATTTTAGGTAGTCAGGTGGAGTTTTATATGGTACGCATCGAATATGATTTAGCCTCGAGCATACGTTGTGCCTTCAATAAGTTTCCAGAATTTTTTGTACTGGCATTTAAAATTGACGTAGACTCTTGAAAATACCGTATGATATTGCTATACATCTTATGAGATGACTAACCAATTTTTATGATTTCAGCTTCAAATGAACTGCTACAGCACCCTACTAAAGCCTGATTGTCACAGCTGGTGAATTTCAAAAACGCAATCTGGATGTGAGGACACTTTAGAAGAACAATATGCAATAGAATTGTGCTTTAAACTTGGAAAAAATTCCACAGAAATGTATAAAATGCTTCAGACTGCTTTTCGACCATCTTGCATGAATCGAGCTTCTGTTTTTGAGTGGCATAAGAGATTCAAGGAAGGCAGGGAGTCCGTGATGGATGATGAGAGGTGTGGGAGGATTAAGGAAGTCAATAGACCAGAGTTGATTAGCCAAAGGGTTAGGCATAGGCTTAGGCTAACATATTGATTTTTAAGGGAGTTCAGGAAGAGATTCCGTCGGAAGAGGCCAGCACTCTTGAAATCGAGTCAGTGGCATTTCAACCAGGACAATGCACCAGTCCACAACTCCATCCTTGTCACAGACTATTTGACCAAGATGGGCATCAAGACAGTTCCTCAGCCTCCCTATAGTTCAGACCTTGCTCCCTGTGACTTTTGGTTATTCCTTAAGCTCAGAGGCTGTCGTTATAAGACAATTGAGGAGATAAAATAGGCTGTGACGAAGGTCATTGACACGCTGACACTATACATGATCACACACTTCCATGGGGCCTTCCAGAAGTTATTGGAACGGTACAACAAGTGCATTGCAGCCGGAGGAGATTACTTCGAAGGGGACTAGAGTTTCATGTGTGTACTCTCAATAAAAGTGCCCATACGAAAAAAGTCTGGAAACTTATATAATGATCCTTGTAAGTTTCGTCGTAAATCTCAGGTGCGTTATTGGAGACTTACATTTTAGGGACCCAATTCCTTGAAAATATTGTTCTTAAAATTTGTGTTATAGTAATAGCTTTTAATTACTTCAGGCAGTCCATCGGTACCTCGGGTAGGGTTATAGTTAGCCAGCTTGACTAGCAAAACTGCAAGAGTGAGTTCGAGTCTCATTGGGTGCCAAATTCATTCGGTCTTGCCGAATGAATTACTACTTCTTGAAAATGAGTTCATTAAAAATAACCCCATGTATCTAACATGGGCATGATTCATATCTACCTTTGGTCATGGTTCTTTTTCTTTAGGCAACGAGAGAATTGTTTTGCCGAAAGTTTTTTTTTATTTCTGCAAATTTGGGGCATCTTTTAATAAAGTCTTCTATATCTCAAAAATATCTTTGCCACCACGCTTGTGATTTGAATCTTCTTCGTATCGCTGTTTTACCACAATGTATATCATCGTGTATATCAATTAGGACTTTTTTAATTAGATTTTGTGGTGGGTACTATAATATCTCAATTGTATATTATACCCTTTTCTACAGTTAATTTATACCTTGATTCTTTGTAGGGTATTTCTACCATTGAACAATTGCTACAAATGTTTCTTTTTATTCTGTCTAAAATTCGATACCGAATCTTGTTTGCTTTCCATTCTGAGACGATTTAGGGATAATACGTCCGTTTCCACCTAGTGCAGTATTTTATCTTCTGAATTTTCTGATGTTTCTAGTCTTTTACAGTCAAAACTTAATCTACATAGCACGTCTACGTGTGGAATAGCGTTTCCTTTTACTTATATTATGTCGAAGTCAAAGGCCATAGGTTTTATTCCCAATCTTAAAAATTCAAGATGTGACTTTTAGTAATTCCCTTTTGGAGTTAAATATAAACTCTAAAGGACACTGGTCTAACTTCCATACAAATCTCTTCTCCCAACAACAAATTTTGAATGCGTTCTGGGCTCCTAAATATTGCTAATGCATCTTTCTCGATATTTGAATAGTTGGCTTTGCTGACGTCAGTTTTTTTGACAGATAAATAATTAGATGATCTTACTGAAAAAGAATCGCAGTTACTCATATTTACCAACCCCTCCGCTCGGGCAGGATATGACACAAGGTCAATTTTTAAGTGGAGTTTAACAGGTTTGAATTCAGAGTTTTCCTTCTCTTAGACTAGTTGCCTCACCAAGGCTAAAGAACATAGTCTGCTGTACTATTTACCAATAGCTGGCGGGAGAATAATTGGATTCATACCTTTCCTAAGGGTATTAGTGCTATGTGAAATGCAATCAGTCTCGTTCAGGATTGAACTCGTGTCGCCGTGTCCATTTCCTACGACGATAACCATTACACCACAGGCACCTCCTAGGATCGCAGTTATTACGTGTTTAGATGCATCTGTCGTAAATGTCACTTTTTTTCTTCTTTTGATCAAAGATTTTTACAATTGGTTTTCTTATTAATGCTTTTTTTTAAAAACTTTCAAAGGCAATATTTTGTCTTTGAGTCCATAAATATTCTGCTTTCTTTTTTCGTAATTCTGCAAATGGTTGTATTATGTCGCTGTATCTAGGTTCATAGAAAAAAACGTTGCCCAGTCGGCTGGGGGCTGTAGAATACACCGACTGGAGCTCTCTAGAGGGGGTAAGACTCTAACAACGAGTGTCCTGGATATGACACTAAGCAATCTGATGGTGAAGTTCCACTAATGTTGGAGCTTTGGCGAATGAAGAGTACCCCTCCACTGCCATCGCTCCCAGGTTCACGCTGGCCCGGAGTGGTGGCACCTGATAGGGTCCTATCTATGGGTCAAATAGAATTTAACTACGTACTTATGCTAAACTGAATTGTTTGAAATAGAACTGTTTATAGTATAAAAATTGATTTGGCATTAAATAACCTACAAAACCAATGGCAGATTCGAGGCCGAAAGGCCCCCAACTTCGGTTGGGCCACCCTCGGCTGGGCGAGTTGCTTTTTTTGTCCCCCCTGCACCCCTTTTATAGCACTAGACCTCACGGTCTACTTCAAGCTATATTCTGGCATTCGTACCCGGACCTAGATTTAGGTCCGTGATACTGCTTGACTCATTAGACCCACATTGCACTTAGTGGGTCAATGACTAGCAGGGTTCGATTCTCGGCTCGTTTCCGGCCTTCCTCTCCCCTTTATCCCCACTTTAATCGGCCTTCGGGATTTTAACCTTGTGTCAAGTCCTGTCTGGTGGGAGGCAGCGACAAATATCTTAAATAACCTACAAAGGTTGACATACCATAAAACACAAACAAATAGAACTGTTTTTACATTTGACGGAGTGTAAACAAAAATTGTACTTTTGCTAAACTGTACTGTTTGAAATAGAACTGTTTATATGAATAAAAATGGATTGGGAATTAAATAACCTCAAATGTTTGATTTGACGTCAAACCAAACCAAACCTAAAAAGGATTCCAATTCCTTTTCATTTTTTGGTATAGATATTTTCAATATTTTGTTTGTCAGCCTATCGTCTGGTATAATCCTTTAGATATTTGGTTTCCTTAATAGGATATGTTGTCATAATTCAACTCATTGATCACTATTTATCGTCATACCAGCATTTTTTAATTTGTTTAAAACTTGTTCAGCTTTTTGATTTTATTCCTCTTCATTGTAAGTCGTCTAGATTATGCATATGTTATTGTCTTGGTGTAATATAATGGCCGAGGGATTTCGGTGTATGACTTTGGGTTTAGTTAGGCTGAGAACCTTTCGGCTCAGCACATGCGTTAGTTAGGTGCAACATTAACACAGGTGTTCACGCGCGCGCGGGCAGAGCGGACATGTCACTCAGAGATGTATAGTGACATACATATATACTATTTACCAACCCCTCCGCTCGGGCAGGATATGACACAAGGTCAATTTTTAAGCGGAGTTTAACAGGTTTGAATTCAGAGTTTTCCTTCTCCTAGACTAGTTGCCACACCAAGGCTGAAAAACCTAGTCTGTCCTACTATTTACCCATAGCTGGAGGGAGAATAATTGGATTCATACCTTTCCCAAGAGTATTAGGGCTATGTGAAATGCAATCAGTATCGTCCAGGATTTGAACTCGTATAGCCGTGTTCATTTCCTACGGCGATAACGACTACACCACGGGCACCTCCATATATATATACATATATAGGCGGCATCAAGTATCATGATCCCCCGAGATGGGAAACGGGTGCAACATTAACACAGGTGTTCACGCGTGCGGACAGAGCGGACGTGTCACTCAGAGATGTATAGTGACATACATATATTGGCGGCATCAAGTATCATGATTCCCCGAGATGGGAAACGGGGGCTAGCGAGTGCGAATGACGTCATGCACTGGAAGTGCGCGGGGGATTTTGGGAATTTGAAGAAAGTTAGTTGAGATGAGACCTTTCTCGGGAGAAGACGTTTGACTTTCGCTTGCTCGCGGAGACGTTTGTGGCGGGTACCACACGAGATTGGGCGGTGGGCAGATGAAAAAGCCAGAATAGAAAGATTGTGCCTCTCTCTCCTAATGTCGAAGAACCTTTAAACTCAAAGTAATAAAATGTTTCCTACCTAAACTGAGAAGTCGTTACGTGTTTTTTGAATTTCGAGATTCTTATGTTCTATCTTTATGGACATTCGATGTACGTTTCACACATAGCCAGATATGGCTATGTGTATATTGGTGTATGATTATATTTTTTACCCACTTCCGATAGAACTTTTTCAATTGGTTTTTGAACAATGTGGCTTGAAGTTTTAACTCCTAATGGAAGATGTGTCTATCTTAGTAAGACGATAGGGGTGTTAATTTGCAGTAATTTTTTCATTTGTTTTGTTAATTTTTATTTGGTTTTACGCTGATTTTAAGTCAATCTTACAGAGCATTGTATATTTGCTAAATTGAGTCTCAGTTACAATATAGGCAAAGGGAATGACACCGAGCATATCTGATGATTTACTACTTCTTTGTAATCCAAGCATATTCCATTCAAATATCCATTGGGCTTTCTTAATGCAACAATTCGAGAAGCCCAACCGCTACCTCCTTTGTAAACTCTTTCAAGTATGCCTCGTCCTACCATTTTTTTTTATTTTCGTTTCTACCATGGGTAAAATGTGAAAAGGCATTTTTTCGAAATTCAAAATATATCTGATGGCTTTTTTCTTTACGACGAATAATCTTTATATCTTTCATTTGTCCTATATTGGGTTTTTCGGACTTTATAAGTAATTCGAGGGTGACCCGAAGGTTCTACTATACTGAGATGTAGGGGAGGGCCCTAGTCTTTTTGTGAAGTCGTTTAGAGTTCCGATCTTTTTGGTTAGGTGAAGTGCACAAAGTCCTATCAAATATAAATAATTTTTACAGAGGTATATGCAACCCATATATGGGACCCTTACAGGTACTACCAATCCAAGACGAAGTGGACTTGGGAGTCATGGCAACAAAGAGGCAGTCCACACACTCCAGATTTGGAGCTTCACCATCACATGAAGTTTAAGTGTCATACCCAGGAGAGAAATAACAAATTGTCCAAATGACAATTATTCTTTTGTTCTTAAATGACAGGGGTGAGCCAATATAAGTTGCCGATCTTAGTCGAGGGTGACCCAAAGCTACCTTTTCAATAACTACTATACCTACGTGTAGGGGAGGGCGCTACTCCATTCTCAGGATTGCTCAACTTTACCCTTACCTTATAATACTGAGTGTTGAGCAAGGCGGCATCAAATATCATTTTTTTAAGTCTTTGGTATGACTCGATTGAACCCCAGTCTGCCGGACCATTGGTGAACTCTCTACTCATTAGACCACCGAATATCCACTTTTAAAACGTCTATTCTCAGGAGTTCATGATTTTTTTCTATGCATTGTAATACAGGGATAGGAATAATTTCACAACGGATTACAGATCCATCGAATTGTTTTAAATTAAGATTACTTTATCCATTGGCCCAGCGGTTAGTGTTCGGCAAAGGCCCTGGAGACCTGGGGTTCAATATCCAGGTCGAGTCATACCAAAGACTCAAAAACGGTACTTGATGCCTTCTTGCTTGACACTCAGGATTATAAGGTATGGATCAAAGTTAAAGCGGAGCAATCCAGGAAAAGAAGTAGCACCCTTCCCTACACCTTGGTGTAGTAGCTATTGAAAAGGGAGCCTTCGGGTCCCCCTCGACTACAGTCACCAACTTTACTTTCTTGATTTGGGTTTAACCGTTTTCTCTCAGAAATCCATTAGGATCAGAGTAACATTGCGCCCCGTGTCAACCGACATTGGAAATTTTTTGTCATTCAATTTCACGGTCTCTTTTCATTTTGCATAGGTTTTTATAGAATATACTCCTGTATTTTTTATGGAGGTGCCCGTGGTGTAATTGTTATCGTCCGAGGAAATGAACACGGCGACACGAGTTCAAATCCTGGACGAGACTGATTGCATTTCACATAGCACTAATACCCTTGGGAAAGGTATGGATCCAATTATTCTCCCTCCAGCTAGGAGTAAATAGTAGGACAGACTAGGTTCTTCAGCCTTGGTTAGGCAACTAGTCTAGGAGAAGGAAATCTCTGAATTGAAACCTGTTAAACTCCGCTTAAAAATTGACCTTGTGTCATATCCTGCCCGAGCGGAGGGGTTGGGTAAATAGGATACTCCTGTATTTTTCGTGTGAGGGTATTTTTTCTATCCTTTTTATACTTTGTTTTTAATATCTGCATGCAGATTGTAAATGGGCTTTTCGTTTACAGTTCAAATATAGTTTTCCTCGGGCTGGACACACATTTATGTCGTTTTCGTATTTTTTTGTCTCAATATCTGCATTTAAATAAGCTTTTACCTGCGCTGTAGGCTTCCATATTGTTTTTGAATAATCAAAATCGTCAATTAATACAAATTACTGCAATAAGTCTACACTTGCTTCTAAATTCCTTTCATTCAGTTGAAGCCGTCATGAAATTTTATGTTTTTATGTAACGTTATATATGCCTTCATTTATTCTTTGTATGTAACGTTATACATGCCTTCATTTTTTCTTTGTATGTAACGTTATACATGCCTTCATTTATTGCTCGTATGTAACGTTATGCATGCCTTCATTTATTGCTCGTATGTAACGTTATACATGCCTTCATTTATTGCTCGTATGTAACATTATACATGCCTTCATTTTTTCTTTGTATGTAACATTATATATGCCTTCATTTTTTCTTTGTATGTAACGTTATACATGCCTTCATTTTTTCTTTGTATATAACGTTATACATGCCTTCATTTATTGCTCGTATGTAACGTTATACATGCCTTCATTTATTGCTCGTATGTACATTATGCTCGTAAGTACATTATACATGCCTTCATTTATTCTTTGTATGTAACGTTATACATAAGTAAGTAAAGTTGGCGACCATAGTCGAGGGTGACCCGAAGGCTCCCTTTTCGATAGCTTACTACACCAAGGTGTAGGGGAGGGCGCTACTCCTTTCCCTGGATTGCTCCACTTTACCCTTGATCCGTACCTTATAATGCTGAGTGTTAAGCAAGGAGGCATCAAGTACCATTTTTTGAGTTTTTGGTATGACTCGACCTGGGATTGAAACCAGGTCTCCCGGGCCATTGGCGAACACTCTAACCGCTAGGCCAATGTCCGGTATAACGTTATACATACCTTCATTTATTCTTTGTATGTAACGTTATACATGCCTTCATTTATTCTTTGTATGTAACATTATACATGCCTTCATTTATTCTTTTATTCATCTCATGACATTTTTCTCGAAGCCAATTTTTCAAACTCGCAATATCTTGTAGCTTCTTTTAATCAATGTAAATGCTGGATTACGGTTTCATTTGGGTTCTGATTAGTTTCCGAAAACTTCGTTTTTTCTACAATGACCAGCTTTTATTTTGGACGTATGTTTCTTTTTATAATAGTTGAAATTTCCTCATACGTTAAATCTTTCAGTATTTGGCGGTATACCATAACTAATATATTCTTTATGGCGTCACATCCTACTGAAGCTCAAAATAAATGTGTTATTTCATTTATTCCTTTGGAAGCTCTTTGATTTTGTTTGGTTTGGGTGTTTAATGGCATATCAACCTTTGTAGCTTATTTAATGCCAAAGCCATTCTCCTAGAACAGTAGTGGTACTATTTAACCCATATCCCGGAGGATAAAGTGGTTCAAACCTTTCCCAAGGGTATTTGTCAGAAAGTGAACGTAATAGCGTGACTGGAGTTCGAACTCATTTACTACGATTTCGCAGTCCATCGCTCTAACCATTACACCACGAGGACACCCCTTAAGCTTTTTTATCTTTCAACACAGCAAAGCATCTAATACAAGTTTCAGGTTTGTCCTATGAGGTTAGAAATCCTATCTGTAACGCCATAGTTTAGTTTCTTTGTTTAATGGCATATCGACCTTCATGGGTTATTTAATACCAAAACCATCCTCGTAGATGAACAGTAGTGATTCTATTCAACCAACAGTTAGGGAGGATAAGGGGCTTTATATTGTAGTGATTCGAAAAATAAAATAAATAAAACAAAATGAATTCCAAAAGTGCAAAAATTCCCAGAAGCCCCCGACTGGAAGTAGGAGCGATGCATACCCGCAAAAAGGAAGCGTCCCAGCGAAAAAGAGAAAATCGACTTCATTTCAGCGATACCCCTCTGACAGAATGAATGCACTTTCACGCGGCCGCTAGCAGCGAACACATGGCTGATTTAGTTTACAAGCCTAACATCATG
>CAUZXS010001209.1:0-42500 GCA_963585895.1 Sepioteuthis lessoniana | reverse complement strand
CTATCACCTTTATGTTTAAAATCTTTTTAGATCTCAGGGAAGATTAAATTTTTTTTCTTTCATTTTTACCCCATGGTCGACTGGGATGCTAAAATCCGCAATTAATTGTTAATTAAAATTATTAGATCATTGTTTGACCGCAAATGGGCGATCCAGTTGTATCTAAATGATAATAATTATTATTATTATTTACTCCTTGAGTTTTTCACATAAGCTTTATCTGATGGTTTTTCACAGGAGTCTGAGTGACAGCAAGTCTATTCAAGTCTCCAGGATTCTTCTCAGTATTCTGGTCGATGTCAATAATGTAGTAGTTTGGATAGTCTCCACTCGTTCTCTTATATCCAAATTCTCCAGTATCTTTATTAATCCTTCGGAGACATTATCATGCGAGTTTTTTGACACCAGCATGAGCTGATGGTCTTTCACTGGAGTCTGAGTGACAGCAATCCTTCTCAAGTCTCCAGAACTCTTCTCAACATTCAGGCTGATCTTAATAATGCTGTAGTTTGGATGGTCCCTGCTCGTCCTGGGATTTCTAAATCTTCTAGTCTCTTCTCCAAGCTTTTGGTCATTATTATTATTATTATTATTATTATTATTATTATTATTATTATTATTCTTTTGAGAGTTTTTCACACCAGCGTTAGCTGATGATTTCTCACTGGAGTATGAGTGACAGCAAGTCTCCTCAAGTCTCCAGGACTCTTCTCGGTATTCTGGCCGATTTTAATAATGAATTTAATCTTGAGGGTCTCCACTTGTCCTCTGATTTCTAAATCTTCTAGTTCCTTTAACAATCTTTTGGGTTTTTTTTCCAAGTGCACCAATTACAATTGGTATCACTGTCACTTTCATGTTCCATAGTTTTTTTCATTCTCTAGCAAGGTCTATATATTTATCTCTCTTCTCGCTTTCTTTTAATTTCAATCTGTGGTATTATTACTATTTTACTCCTTTTAGGTTTTTTTCACCCCAGCATCATGGTCTTTCACATGAGTTTAAGTGACAGCAAGTCTCCTCAAGTCTCCCGGACTCTTATCAGTATTGTAGCCTATCTTAACAGTGCTGCCATTTCCACTCTTTTTCTTATTTCCTATCTTTCTAACTCCTTTACCAATTCTTTGGAGACTGTACCGAGCACACTGATTACAATTGGTATCATCGTCACTTATTATCGTTATTTATAAAAGTTGATTTAAAAAAAATGAATTTGCCAATACTCTATTAATTCTTATGTAACTTTTGACTAGATATCAAAATGTATCAGTCGAAAAATAAGAACACCTCATTATATGTGTATATATTAAACATTCATCCCGTATCCTCACACAGCTGCTGTATGTATGTTCTGGCTGGTCGTCCTGCTTTAACTCGGCCATATGTGGGGGTCCATAGGAGTACATCACTTATGAGCTCGTCCTGCGTGCCTGGTTCGTCTAACTTGGATAGTTTTCGTGATGGGAGGCAGGTGGGCGTATAGTTGGTGATTTGTGGTGATGAACGATTGGGAAAAGTGGTGAGAGAGGGTCAGGGATATCCGTGCTGGCGGCATGACTTAATGATGATGATTAAACATTGGTTTTACCTACAAAGATTCTGTGATTCTATTTTTTTGTTGCAATTTCATTGTAATTGGGATTCGTTATAAATAATATCTAATAATATCCGTTTTGATTTTCACAAGAAATAACAAAATCCTGATATTTTGTTTAGAAGAAAATGAACGTGTTTTTTTGTTTTTTTCTGTGTTTGGTTTTGAAGAAAATGATTATGTTTTTATTATTTGGTTTAGAAGAAAATGATCTTTTTAAATACGTTTTAGAAGAAAATGTATAAAAAAATATATCTGGTTTAGAAGAAAATGAATAATTTTAGAATTTAGTTTTGAAGAAAATGAACACCTTTTAATATATCTTTTTAGAAGAACAGGAATTTAAAAAAAATTGGTTTAGAAGAAAATGAAATTTTTGAATATTTGGTTTTGAAAAAATGAATTTAAAAAAATGTTTGGTTCATTAGAAAATGATTGGTTTAAATATTTGGTTTAGAGAAAAATGAATTTTTTTTAAATATTTGGATTTGATGAAAATGATTTTCTTTTTAAATATTTGGTTTAAAAGAGAATTATTTTTCAAAATATTTGGTTTAGCAGAAAATGATCTTTTTATTAAGAAAAGAAAATGATAGAGATATTCGTATTTGATCATGTAAGAGCCACACACAAAGGAGACACTTATTTTAAAATTGTGTCTTCAGTTGTTCCCACTAGAAATTTATTACAATTCTTATGTGCTTTAAAAGATTTATTTTCAGTGATAAGTTTTATAGACATGATACTGGAATATTGGACAATTTGTAATTCTTAGATTATTTTCTTGAAGAGCGTGTTATTGATCGCCAAATATAGCATTACTAAATTCTTAGTTTGGTTTGGCTTGGTTTTATGGCATATCAACCATTGTAAGTAATTTAATGCCAAATCCATTTTTATACATATGAACATTTCTATTTCAAAGAATTCAGTTTAGCAGAAGAACACAGTTTGAATGTCAAAACTTGGTCTCTTTTAAACAATCCAGTTTATCATAAGTACACTGTTTAGTTCTATTTGATCCATAAGAAGGACCCTTTCGAGTGCTACCACTCTAGGTCAGAGTGGAATTGGGAGCGATGGCAATAATGGGGTTCTCTGCATCCCCCAAAGTTCCAGCATTACTGAAGCCTCATCATCAGTTTCGTTTTGGTTTGGTTTGATGGCATATCAACCATTGTAGGTTATTTAATGCCAAATCTATTCTTATACATAAAAGCAATTATATTTCTAACAATTCAGTACAGCCTAAGTACAGTTTTTTGTTTACACACAGTTAAATGTCAAAACAGTTCTTATTCATACAATTCAGTTTAGCATAAGTACACAGTTTAGTTCTATTTGACCTCTTGATAGGACCCTATCAGGATGCTATCACTCCGGACCAGAGTGGATCCAGGAGCGATGGCAATAAAGGGGTATTGCGCATTCACCAAAAATCCAGCATTACTGGAGCCTGACAATCAGATTGTTTCGTGTCATATCAAGGACACTGGTTGGGGGAGTCTTACTCCTTTACAGAGAAGCAGTTGGTGTATTCTACAGCCCCAGCCGACTGGGCCTCTAAATTCTTAGGAGATAAGATTTTATCATTAATGATTCATCATTTGAAAGCGATAAACTTCAGCTTCATCAGTGGGACTTAGAATACGTTGACTGTAACCCCTGAAGAGCGGAAAGATACGCCCCACCCAGAAAAAGGGATATCCTGGGTATGATACTAAACCACACCTGATGGTAAGGCTCCTGTTTTGGAGCTCTGGTGGAAAGATGAATGCCTTTTCATTGGCATTACTTTCAGGTCTACTCTGACACGTAGTGTTAGTACCTTTTTGGGTCCCATCTGTGGGTCAAATAAGTTTGTTTAAAATTTATTCGTATTAAATTGGACCATGCACAAAAAGAAAATAAAAACCTCTTAAGAAACATCTACACAATTGATGTAAATATAAACGTAAAATGAATGCGATTCCCTAACCCCAAGGTATAAAATAACGCTAGACGAGTTGCCATGCCGTTAAAATCAATCAGTCAAATCAATAATACAAACTTAGAATCAAGATCATTTTATTTAGGAAATAAGATTGAATTGTGACAACTTATATTTGAAAGTAATCTACTTTTTAAACTAAATTTACGTTAGGGATCGAATCTTTGAGACTTGTGAGTCGACCCCGATTATATATTACCAATATAGTATTAGTATTTTTTTCATTTATTACTTTTCTTTGAAACTATACCTTTTCAGAGTCACATTCTTTCGCGATCGAGTAGCCTGAAATTTTATGCCTAAGATGCAAATATCAGATATTTTACGCTTATTATCTTATTTATTTATTATTTATCGAAAGACAAGGATTGTTACCCATGAAGAGTTTCTAATAGCTGTAACAGCAGTATTTTTTCTTTTCTTTTTTTTTTCTTCTTTTGTTTTTCATTTTCTTTTCTTTTTTTTCTTTCCTTTTTTTTAAAATAATTCTTTTGTAAATTTTATTAGAATTTATTTTACATTTTTAGTTCTTTGGGTCACACACGAAGTTTGTCCAGAATGCAATGAGACTGATTATGTTAAAAAACAAAACAAAACAAAAACAAAAAACAACAACAATTACTTATCAACTTAATTACTGATTAACGCTATCTCTTTCGAAATAGCTCCGTTGAGAAGTCAATATCAAAGACGTTCACATTCCTGGAAATCGTACTGAAAGTTTTCAACCGACACTCGATTCAGTGAGTTCGCCACGATCCGTTGCGTATATACAACCGTTTCCAAGTGACAACCACGGAGAGAGGTTTTGATTTTGAGGAAGAGAAAATAGTTCCAATGACTCAGGTCAGAAGAGATAAGGTTTGGTTTGGTTTCTTTGTTAATGGCATTTCAACATTCGTGGGTTATTTAATACCAAAGACATCCTCAGAGAAGAACAGCAGTGACACTATTTAACCCATGGCTGGGGTGGATAAAAGGGTTGATATCTTTCCCAAGAGGATTTGTACGAAAGTAAACGTAATTGCGCAACTATGGTTCGATATCGCTAACAACAAAGCTGCAGTCCAGCTCGTTAGCCACAACAGCGTGGGGATTCCTGCAAAACTTACAATGAACAAGGTTAAAGGAATCATATTCATTTTAATTGTCTAAATTTCTGAGACGAAGCTTGATGATTTTTATCATTAATGGTTTTCAGACTATTGTCTTCATCTTTATTGTTATTTCCGCAACGTTTCCGCCGATATGTCCTCCGGCCTTCTTCAGGTGTTTGTCGAACTCGGGAACCTTCACGGAACTTCGAACTACGTCCTTTATTGATCGCCTGTTGTGATTCCGTTAGCCATAACCGGGTACAAGTGTTAAGTATTCCTGTATTGTTACTTGCCTGCTGTCCGGATTGAACCTGCAACCTCCAGATGATTGTTTCCTTAGAAGTTTAGAGAACCAACGCCTATAACCGTTACGCTATGTGCCCTGCTGTAGTTCGAAGTTCCGTGTAGGTTCCCGTGTTCGACAAACACCTGAAGAAAGCCGGAGGATATATTAGCCGAAACGCTGCGGAAATAACAATAAAGATGAAGACAATAGTCCGAAAACCCTTAATGATAAAAAGCACGGGTGTGGTTCGAACTTGTTTATTTCATGGCCACAGTGTCGCATTTAAACAATTACACCGCTGTAACTGCCCCGCTCATAAGCGTAAATTATCTGTCCCGCTTGTTATTAGTTAGTTGTGTTGGATGGAAATACTTGATATCACATAACTGAAAAAACAAACAAACAAAAAGCAAAAAAAAAAAAAAAAACAACAACAAAAAACACATACAAAATGTAAAATGAACATACAATGATTTGGTTGGGTTTCTTTGTTTAAGGACATATCAACCGTTATGGGTAATTCAATGCCAATGCTATCCTTGTTGAAGAACAGTACTATTTAACCCATAGCTGAGAGAATTAGAGGGTTCATTCCATTCACAAGGGAATTAGTCCAATAGTGAACGTAATAGTGTCACTGGTGTTCGAATTCGTCATATCGTGCCTGTAGGCAAGCCCTTTAACCATTACACCACTGTGAGTTCCCCCTTTCATAACTGTAAATTATCTGTCCTGCTTGTTATTACTAACTTAAAACTATATAACGGTAAGCAAATTTTTTTTGTGCTGGATGGAAATACTTGATATCACATTAGTGAAAACACACACACACACACACACACATGAACATATGCTTTAGTTTAGATTGGTTTCTTTGTTTACCAACCCCTCCGCTCGGGCAGGATATGACATAAGGTAAATTTTTTAAGCGGAGTTTAACAGGTTTGAATTCAGAGTTTTCCTTCTCCTAGACTAGTTGCCTCACCAAAGCTGAAGAACCTAGTCTGCCCTAGTATTTACCCATAGCTGGAGGGAGAATAATTGGTAACATACCTTTCCCAAGGGTATTAGTGCTATGTGAAATTCAATCTGTCTCGTCCAAGATTTGAACTCGTGTCGCCGTGTCTAACGACATATCGTGTCACCGTGTTTAACGACATATCAACCCTCATGGATAATTTAATGCCAATGCTCTTATTGTAGAAGAACAGTTGTGGTACTATTTAACTCATAGCTAGAGGGGATTAGAGGGTTCATACCTTTCCCAAGGGTATTTGTCCAAAATTGAACGCTATAGAGAGACTGGAGTTCGAACTCACTTACTATGATTTTCCAGTTTAGCACTTAAGCCACTACACAACGAGGAAAAGCATGGACTGCTATTGACAGTTTAACGATAATATGGAAATCTGGTCTCTCCCATAAATTAAAACCAGAAATCTTCTAGGCTGTAGCCGTGTTAGAACTACTGTATGACTAGAAGACTTATACATTGGCACTATTTCTATTGCTAATCTTCCTCTATTACCTTCTACGAACATTAATAGATTTAATGAAAGGAAATGGTTTCACACAAAAAAGACGATATCTTGTAGAAACTATGACAGATTCAGGCTACGCAGATGATCTAATACTTCTGGCAAATACACCTGCTCAAGCCAAATCTCTCATGCACAGATTTGAGCAGGCAGCAAGAGGCATTGGTCTCTCTGTGAACTTAGATAAAACAGAGTTTATGTATTTTTAATCAAGACGGTACCATCTCATTAAATGGCGAACCCCTGAAATTAGTAGACCAGTTTACATACTTCGGTAGCAAAATCTCATCAACTAAAAGTGACGTAAACTTACGCATAGGTAAGGTGTGGCCTGCTCTTGACAGGTTATCGATCATGTGGAAATCTGATCTCCGATAAAATAAAACGGGATTTCTTCCAAGCTGTTGAAATGTAAGTACTATCCTATGGTTGTACCACCTGGACTCGAAAGAAATGCTTGGAGAAAAAGTTAGATGGGAACTACAAAAAGATGCTGTGTACAATTTTGAACAAATCCTGGAAGCAGAACTCAGCAAAAACGGCCATTCACCTCCAATTTCGCAAAACAATCAGGGGAAACGGGCAAGGTATGATGGACATTTCTGAAGAAGTAAGGACGAACTCATAAGTGACTGTCTCCCATGGACTATTACACCAGTGATGGCTGACCTGCAAAAACTTACATTAATCAGCCCTACGCGGATGTTAGATGTCGCCTAGAGGACTTACCAAGAGCGATAGCCGATAAAGACGGATAACGAGAGAGAGAGAGAGAGAGAGAGAGAGGGTCAAAGGAATCTGTGCTGTCGGCAGGCCCTGATAATGATGATGATTATGATGACGATACCGCACGAATATTTGGGGCGGGGGCTAAAATCTAATTTTCAAATCCGTAGTCACCTGGTGAGAACTGTTGGTAACATGCAACTGATCTTGATAAAGAAACTGAGGACAGTGTTAGTTGAAGACTTCCGGTTTTGTTTGAAGGAGCGGAAACGTCTTCGTCGGTGTGTGGCTTCTTAAGACGATTATTTTAAAAGAGATAGAGCTGATTTGTAATAAAGGTGGGTGACCAATTTCTTTGCATAATTAGTCCTTTTGCTTGCTAGACATGCTTCGCATATTCGTCTTTGGGAAGGAAATGATATGGACGAAGAAAGATGGCTTCTTTTCATGTGAACATATATTCTCTTAAACCATGCTTTACAATTTCTCGACATACTTTGTCGGCGTGACGAGCTTTATACGCAAGCGCAGAGGTAATGTGGTTGTCTGTTTCCGCCCAGCTAACCATGTCCAAAAATGTCGGCAAGGAAAGGAGACCCTTTATTCCAATATTAACGTCCATGCCTGTTGTAAAAGAAGAAAAAGAGAAAGAATTAGAATAAGTTTTCGGACATAATCGTTTATGCATGAAGAGCTCATTTGACAATTATCCTGGCTAAAGATATATAAAGGATCAGTTGAAGATACTTGAATACTAGAAGAAAATGTTCATTCAGCAAATATATATATATATATATATATATATATATGGAGACTGTATTTCACGATTGCACTAATACACTAGGGTAAGGTATGAATCCAATTCTTCTGTCTCCAGCTATTGGTAAATAGTAGGGCAGACTGGGCTCTCTAACTTTGGTATGGAAACCAGTGTAGGAGAAGGAAAACTCAGAATTCAAACCTGTAAACTTTACATAAAATTGACCTTGTCTTGCATCCTGCTGGTGCGGAGCAGTATATACACACATATATATATATATATATATACACGAGGAGGAGACAAAAACTAATGTTTTTTTTTTAGTACAGGAATAATTCCCGACACAGGAACATGTATCGTACATGAAAATGAAGCTGGTCCTCAGTGGATCACATCCCTACTTCCCAACATTGTCACTGTTTCTCTCAATAGAAATTTTCCACCTTTGAATGAGAGCATATATCTGAGCCTCGTAAAATTCTGTTGACAGATCTTTGAGCCTCTTAATCACTGCAGTTTTCACTTCCTAATCACTGGCATAATTTTTACCACGTAAACCCTCTTTCACGGGACCGAAGAGATGATAGTCTGAAGGCGCTAAATCTTGCCAATCGATAATGCTTTTCTTCTACATCACAATGCTCGACTACACGCAAGCAAAATTTACGTATAAAATGTAGCAGTTTGTAATTGTTTAACTCTAGTTGATATGTTTTGTATGTTAAAAACATTTTTGCGCGAGTAAGTCACTATGTAAGAGAGAAAGTATATTTATACGTAGTTCGCCAATGGCTCGGGACATCGGGGTTCAATCCCAGATCGAGTCATACGTGCGATACCCTAACCTCATCAGCCGCCAACCAGGGTGATAAAGACTCAAAAAATAATACTTGATGCCTCCTTACCTAACATTCAGCATTATAAGGCATGGATCAAGGGTAAAGTGGGTCAATATATATATATATATATGTATAAGGGTTTTATATATATATATATATATATATATATATATAAAGGTTATATATATATGTAAGAATTACATATATATAAGAGTTATATATATATATATATATAAAGGGGTTATATATATACATATGAGGGTTATATATGTATAAGGATTATATATATATATAAAGGTTTTATGTATATATATATATATAAGGGTAATATATGTATATATTATATTAGAATGTTATACACGCGGAACCACCTTTCTCGTGTAATTACGCAAAATCAAGAAACGGTTGCTATGACATCAACGACCGTAAGTAAACGCATTTTTAAATCACTAACTGCACCAAAATGAAGATGAACGAACGTCCAATGTAATGTCTGCTTTTAGTTGATCTTGTGTATACATAGATATATATTTCTTTTAAATACCCTATCCGGTGGCAAAAGCTGCTCGGTAGCGCCAGGAGTGGCAGTACCGCCTTGAGCTACCGAAACTGTGTTATCACCCTGGTTGGCGGCTGATGAGGTTAGGGTATCGCACGTGCTTTCACACGTTGTATGATGAAAAAAAATATATAAGGGTTATACATATATATATGGGTTATATATAATGGTTATATATATATATAAACCTTACACACACACACACACACACACACACACACACACACACACACACTCACACACATATATATATATATGTAAGGGTCATATATATAAGGCTTTATATATGTATATATATATATAAGGGTTATATATATATATATATATAAATAAGAGTTTTATATATATAATGGTTATATATATATATAAGGGTTTTATATATATAAGGGTTATATGTATATATATATAAGGGTTTTATATATATAAGGGTTATATATATATATATGGGTTTTTATACATATAAGGGTTATATATATATATATATATATATATATATATATATATATACATATACATATATATATATATATATTAGAGAAAATAGAAATAGATCCAACGGTATGTAAATAGGAAATATGAAAGAAAACTGAAAAAAATTAATAAAATCAAAACAAAAAACAAAAAACAAAATGATCAGAGGATCTATTTTTTCTATACGATAATATGTCATCGTTCAGAATTTTTTTTAAAATCGACTTCAAGGCAGAATTTATCGATGATAAAAGTTGTATCTGAGAAAAATATTTTGAAATGAACAAAATGAAAAGAAAACAAAACTAAAAATTCTTAGCGATTTAAAAAAACGATAATAGCATTCCATTTCAAAGCAGACTGATACTCTGTTCGACCTTTCTTTCAAAAAGATAACGACTCTAAACAAATATCTTCGTTTTTCATACTTCATATTCACACACACACACACACACACACACACACACACACACACACACACACACACACACACACACACACACAGAGAGAGAGAGAAACATACAAACACACACACTCTCTCTCTCATAAACACAAACACGTCCAGTTTTTCATGAGTTATTCATTCCTACTCAACAAATAAATTCTTAAAAACTCATGATCCTCTTTCAGAAGTTTTGTTTTGGGTTGGTTTCTTTGTATAATGGCATATCAATCTTTGTGGGTTATTTAATGCCAAACCCATCCATCCTGTAGTGGTCCTTTTAAACTCATAGCTGCTATATAAGGCGATTCATAGGTTTATATTAATCCGAATATTGATAAGGCACAACTGAATAACAAGTGTATGCTATCGGGAGACAAAAATGGAATGGTCAATCACATAAAAAGCGAATGCATTAAACAAGCCAAAAAAAGGTGTTCAAGAATAAGCATGACTGGGTGGGAGAGTTGATCTACAGAAAATTGTGCAACAGATTAAAATTCGACCATAGACCCATAGGTTTTTATTAATTCGAATATTGATAAGGTACAACTGAATAACAAGTGTATGCTATCGGGAGACAAAAATGGAATGGTCAATCACATAAAATGCGAATGCATTAAACAAGCCAAAAAAAGGTGTTCAAGTCTAGGCATGACTGGGTGGGAGAGTTGATCCACAGAAAATTGTGCAACAGATTAAAATTTGATCATAGACCCATAGGTTTATATTAATTCGAATATTGATAAGGTACAACTGAATAACATGTATATGCTATCTGGAGACAAAAATGGAATGGTCGATCACATAAAAAGCGAATGCATTAAACAAGCCAAAAAAAGGGGGTTCAAGTCTAGGCATGACTGGGTGGGAGAGTTGATCTACAGAGAATTGTGCAACAGATTAAAATTCGACCATAGACCCATAGGTTTATATTAATTCGAATATTGATAAGGCACAACTGAATAACAAGTGTATGCTATCTGGAGACAAAAATGGAATAGTCAATCACATAAAAAGCGAATGCATTAAACTAGCCAAAATAAAACGGGTTCAAGAATAGGTATGATTGGGTGGGAGAGTTGATCCACTGAGAATTGTGCAAGAGATTAAGATTTGATCATACTAACAAATGGTATATGATTAAACGTCCTACGGATTGAGACACTTAGAATTCTCTGGGATTTTGAAATACAAACAGATCATCGACTCCCGGACAGAAACGCAGACGTCGTATTGATAAATAAGGAAAAAAAAGAAGTTGCTATCTTTTGGAGTTTGTTGTCCTGGCGAACCACAGAGTGAAAATCAAATAAAGCGAATAAATGAAAGGATACTGAGACCTTGGCTGAGAACTAAAATAACTATGGATCAATGTGGGTGACGTCGATACCAATTGTACTTGATCTACTAGAAACAGTCTTCAAAAGCCAGGGAAAAAAACAGGAGGATTTGGAAATCAGAGGAAGAATAGAGACCATTTAGACAGCATTGATAAGATTGGTTAGAATACTTGGAAGAGTGCCGGAGATCAGAGGAAACTTGCTGCCTCTCAGACTCCAGGGAAATACCATGAGCTTACGATGGTGTGAAAAACTCGCAATTGATAATAATAATAACAACAATAACAATAATGTGATATCTTAAAACTAACACAGTGTCTGTAGTAGAGGCAGCTCTGGGTATGATCAAAAAAGGAAAAAGCACATGAACATGATTTTCTGTTAGATCCAGCCTATATGAAATACAAAAAATTACACTTTGCATAACATCTCATGTCCTTTGGAGAGTAATATTGATATAATTATAAGATACGAGGATCATTAAATAAGTTTCCAGACTTTTTTCGCATGGGCACTTTTATTGATAATACACACATGAAACTCTAGTCCCCTTAAAAGTAATCTCCTCCAGCTGAAATCCACTTGTTGTACCGTTCCAACAGCTTCTGGAAGGCCCCATGGAAATCCTCTTGTGTGAGCGTGTCAATGACCTCCGTCACAGCCTCTTTCATCTCCTCAATTGTCTCATAACGACAGCCTCTGAACTTAGGGAATAACCAAAAGTCACAGGGAGCAAGGTCTTGACTATAGGGAGGCTGAGGAACTGTTTTGATGCCCATCTTGGTCAAATAGTCTGTGACAAGGATAGAGTTGTTGACTGGTGCATTATCCTGGTGGAAATGCCACTGATCCGATTTGAAGAGTGCTGGCTTCTTCCCTAGGAATCTCTTCCTCAACTCCCTTAAAACCTCAACATAGTAACCCTAACCCTAACCCTTTGGCCAATCAACTCTGGTCTATAGACTTCCTTACTCCTCTCATCATCCCTCACAGACTCCCTGCCTTCCTTGAATCTCTTATGCCACTCAAAAGCTGATGCTCGATTCATGCAAGATGGTCGAAAAGCAGTCTGAAGCATTCCATACGTTTCTGCGACATTTTTTTCCAAGTTTAAAACAGAATTTTATTGCATATCGTTCTTCTAAAGTGTCCTCACGTCCAGATTGCATTTTTGAAATTCACCAGCTATGACAATCAGGCTTTAGTAGGGTGTATTCCAGTTGCTGCTGTAGCTGTTCATTTGAACCTGAAATCATAAAAATTGGTCAGTCATCTCATAAGACGTATAGTAATAACACAGTGAATTTTCAAGAGTCTACGACATTTTTAAATACCTGTACAAAAAAGTCTGGAAAATTATAATGTATCACGTATTACCCGAAAAAAGTCAGCAAAAGCCATAAATACATAGAATACATAAAAGTATTACCTTTCCTCACGCTAGGTCTTGGGTAAAGACCCTGTGAAGGATTGTAAAGAACTGAAGAAAAAATTGAATAATAATGATAATAATAATGTCTAAAAATGTACATTATATCCGAAAAAAGTCATTAAGTTCATCCCGGAAGTGATAAAAAATCAGGAAAGCGGAAGTGACCGTCAGCAGATAACTTTAGCTGAGGGAGAAACCCAGAGAGGTATCTTCCAGGAAAATGCACTTTTACCATTATTATTTGTAATAACGATATTGCCGTTCAACCCCAAAGTTATGTAAAGAAGGCTACAATTTTAGGAAATCGCTAGAAAAGATAAATCTCCAAATTTAGATTGACGACATCAAACTGTTTGCTAAAAATGAAACAGAATTGGAGATTCTAATACAAAAAATAAAATTATACAATCGTGATATAAAAACAGAATTTGGCATGGAAAAATGTGCCATAAGAATTGGAAAAAGAAAGACAACTAAAGGAATTGAACAGTCAAATCAAGAAAGAAGTAGAACCCTTGGTGAAAAGGAAATCAACAAGTACTTGGGAATATTGGAAGTGGAAACCATCAAACAAGTAGAGATGAAGGAACAAATAACAAAAGAGTATCTCAGACATAAGAGAAAACTTCTCAAACCAAAATCAGCAGCAGGAATCTCATGAAAGGGATGTCCCGTTAGTTAGATACTTAAGACCATTCTGGAAATGGACGAGGGAAGAACTCAGAAAAACTAACGACAATGTCAGCTCTCGGATGTAAGGTCTTAGGCCTTACGGAGAGCTCACATAGAAAGACTATATATGTCAAGAAAAGAGGAGGTGCCCGTGGTGTAATGGTTATCGTCGTAGGAAATGGAGACGGCGACACGAGTTCAAACCCTGGACGAGACTGATTGCATTTCACATTGCACTAATAGCCTTGGGAAAGGTATGAATCCAATTACTCTCCATCCAGCTAGGAGCGAATAGTACGACAGACTGGGCTCTTCAGCCTTGGAGAGGCAACTTGTCTAGGCGAAGGAAAACTCTGAATTCAAACCTGTTAAACTCCGCTTAAAAATTGACCTTGTGTCATATCCTGTCCGAGCGGAGGGGTTGGGTGAATAAGATCCTATTTACCCAACCCCTCCGCTCGGGCAGGATATGACACAAGGTCAATTTTTTTAAGCGGAGTTTAACAGGTTTGAATTCAGAGTTTTCCTTCTCCTAGACTAGTTGCCTCACCAAGGCTAAAGAAACTAGTCTGCCCTACTATTTATCCATTGCTGGAGGGAGAATAATTGGATTCATACCTTTCCCAAGAGTATTAGTGCTATGTGAAATGCAATCAGTCTTGTCCAGGAATTGAACTCGTATCGCCGTGTCCATATCCTGTGACACTAAATAAGATAAGTGTCAAGAAAAGAAGGAGGAAGAGGATACTTGAGCATTGAAGATACTGTGTATGCATTAATATGAGTTAGAAATTGGTAGACAAGCCGAAACTATCCAAACTACAGCATTATTGCGGACATCCAGAATACTGAGAAGAGTTTGAGTGACCTGATGAGACTCCAGGAAAGACCATTGACTAAGCTGATATGAAAAACTTGCAAGGAGTAATTTTTCTAGTGGATAGAGTGTTCGCCAATGGTCCGGGAGACCTGGGTTCAATCCCAGGTCGCGTCATACCAAAGACTTCAAAAATGGTACTTGATACCTCCTTGCTTAACACTCAGCAATATAAGGTACGTATCAAGGTTAAAGTGGAGCCATCCAGGGAAAGGCGTAGTGCTCTCCCCTACACCTCGGTGTAGTAGCTATCGAAAAGGGAGCCTTCTGGTCGTCCTCGGCTCTGGTCGCCTACTTTACTTATACTATTTTTGGCCATACTACCAAAGAGTATATACACAAACCGGAATCCGTCTGAGAGAATGAGATGCATAAAATTCTCTGAAATTTCGACATAAAAATAGATCACTCAATCCCAGTCAGAAGGCCTGACCTAGTGATAATTACAAAAGAAAAAAAACAACAAAAAAGAAACAATTTGCAGTATAGTCGATTTTGCCGTTCGAGAACTAAGAAAGTTATCGAATATGTGAGTGACGGTAATAGCCATTACTATTGGCGCGTTTGAAACAGCCCCAAAAGACTTGGAAAGAGGACTGGAAAATTGGAAATCGGAGGACGAATCGAAACTATATAGACGACAACATTGTTAAGGTCGGCTCGAGAATATTCCGAAGACTCCTGAATCCAGGGAAAGCTCATCATCTGACGTAGGTGTAAAAAAAAAAAACTTGCGAAGAGTGAATAATAATAATACTCGGTCAGAAGACCAGACCTAATAATAACCAACAAAAAAAAAAAAAAAAAAAAAAAGAAGAGAACTTGCAAAATTGTCGACTTTGCTGTCCCGGCTGACCACAGAATAAAACTGAAAGAATATGAAAAGAAGGATAAGTACCTCGACCTTGCTAGGGAATTGAAAAAACTATGGAACATGCAGGTGACAATCATACCAATTGTAATTGGTGCGTTTGGAATAGTAGCTAAAGGATTACTAAAGGGACTAGAGGACTTGGAAGTTGGAGGATGAGCGGAGACCATCCAAACTACTACATTATTGAGAACGGCCAGAATACTGAGAAGAGTCCTGGAGACGGGAGGAGACTTGTCACTCAAACTCCAGTGAAAGGCCATCAGCTAATGCTGATGTGGAAAACTCTAATTAGTAAATAATAATAATAATGATAATAATAATAATAATCAAGCAAGTGGAAAGGAAAGAAAAAATTACACGAGACAAAACTCTATTGCAGGAACCTTGTCAAAGAGAAAATTACCTGGGCTGTCCCCCTCGTAATACACTCGGGACCATTTTTGAAGTGGACCAGAGAAAAACATAAACAAATGGACCAGAGAACAAGAAAATTAATGACCATGCATAAGGCATTGCCTCCCAGAGATGACGTTGACAGACAATATATGTCTAGGAAAGAGGGGGGAAGATGACTTGCCAGCATTGAAGACAGTGTTGACGCATCGATACAACGACTCGAAGACTACATACAAAAGCACAGAGGAACACTGATCGCAGCCACCAAAAACACGAGAACCAGCGGAACGACAATAACCAGAAAACACAAGTGGGAAGAAAAACAACTCTATGGACGTTTTCAACGAGAAAACGTGGACGTGGCTAAGAAAAGAAAACCTTAAGAGAGAAACTGAATATCTTCAAATAGCAGCACAAAAGAACGCAACAGAGACTAACCATATCAAAACGAGAATAGATAAGACGCAACAAAACAGCAGATGTAGGGCGTGGGGAGAGAGACGAAATAAGCGAATGCAGCAAATTAGCACAGAAAGAGTATAAGACTAGGCACGACAGGGTGTGCGAGGTGATCTACTGGAAATTGTACAAGAAATTGAAGTCTGACTATACGAACAAATTGTATATGCACAATCCAGAATCTGTCCTGGAGAATTACACTCACAAACTCCACTGGGATTTTGAGATACAAACAGATCACCTAATCTCGGCCAGACGAACAGACCTCATAATAATCAACAAAAAAGAGAGAACTTGCAGGATCGTGGACTTTGCTGTCCCAGTGGACCACAGAGTTGAGTTGAAGGAATGCGAAAAGAGGCGTAATTACTCGACCTTGTTAGGGTATTGAAAAAACTGTGGAACATGAAAGTGACAATTATATTCGTGATTAGTGCTTTGGGTACAGTTACCAAAGGATTATTAAAGGGACTGGAGGATTTTGAAATAACAGGACGAATGGAGACCATCCAAACTACTACATTATTGAGAACAGCCAGAATACTGAGAAGAGTCCTGTAGACTTGCGGAGACTTGTTATCACTCAAACTCCAGAGAAAGACTATCAGCTGACGCTGATGTGAAAAACTCTCAAGGAATAGAATAATAGTTATACACCTCCTTACAAATCCCAGTCTGCCTCTTTTAGCTTTTGCTATCTGCAGACAGTGTAAGTTAAAACTTGTGTAAGTTTCACTTCTTGTAAGCTAAACCTCGTGTAAGTTAAACCTCATGTAAGTTTAATCTCGTGTAAGTTAAACTGTTATATTGTCATCTGCTGATTCATGCAGAAATATACTTATCATCATCATCATCATCATCATCATATCGCGCTGGTAGCACGGATATCCCTGACCCTCTCTCGCCACTCCTCCCTATCGTTCATCGCCCTAGGTAGGTCTTCAGGACAACATCCTGTATCCTCACATAGCTGCTGAATGTACGTTCGAGCTGGTCCTCCTGCTTTTGCGCGGCCATGTGTGGGGATCCATAAGAGTACTTCTCTTATGAGTTCATCTCTGCTTCTCCAGCAGTGTCCTGCATGTCTGGTTCGTCTAACTTGAATAGTTTTCGTGATAGGGGGCAGGTGGCCGAACAGTTGGTGTCTTGTGGGGTGTTGCTGCCAGGACTTGTTCAGGATTGCACGCAGCATTCTTGTGAAATTGCCAAGATGCTGGATATATACTGACGCAATGAATAACAGACGCAATGATAAAGACAGACGCAATGACAATAATAAAGACGCAGGAAGACTTCTTTATAAAATATTTACTTCTTACTTTATTGCAAGGGTTCGAAAAGGTTGTGTGGGGTTTCACTCTTAGGGGGAGCTGGAGATCGAACATAACTGAAATATTTTGACCCCGCTGTTATGACCGTCAGGTTGTGTCTTTCTCGTTTCTTGATGCTCAACCGGAGGCCTAGGGCCCACTCTGCTAGATGCTGGCTTTCTTTATTGCATCTTATCAGCATCTTCTCTGGACCCCAAACTCCATCGGGGTTCCTGAGGGCCCCCTTGGTCGGGTGTGGCTTTCCCTACCACATCTCCCTCCAACTGTCTGGAACTCTCCTGGCAACTGCACTGGCTCGTCGAACTCAACTGAATTATATAATAGTTCAACGTCCACTCGATCTTTGAAATCGAATGTTTAATCGTCATCAAGCGGTAATAACTGTCATGCAGTTCAGAGGTCACTCTCTTCCGGTGGGTCAGTCTATGAGAATATCATGGGATGTTTTTACCTCGTCCCATTTCATCAGCCAACTTCCGCCCACGCGATTTCCTCTCATAACTGCCATTAGAATGTATCACTTCCTTCCGGTGCATCACCTTGAATGGCATTTTTGGCCGGGTCAAAAGGTCAAAACATAACAAAACCTCGTGTAAGTTTAACCTTATGTAAGTTTAACCTCGTGTTAAATCTCGTGTAAGTGTAATCTTGTGTAAGTTAAACCTCGTGTAAGTATAACCTTATGTAAGTTTAACCTCGTGTTAAACCTCGTGTAAGTGTAACCTTGTGTAAGTTAAACCTCGTGTAAGTTTAACCTTATGTAAGTTTAACCTCGTGTTAAACCTCGTGTAAGTGTAACCTTGTGTAAGTTAAACCTCGTGTAAGTTTAACCTTATGTAAGTTTAACCTCGTGTTAAATCTCGTGTAAGTGTAACCTTGTGTAAGTTAAACCTCGTGTAAGTTTAACCTTATGTAAGTTTAACCTCGTGTTAAATCTCGTGTAAGTGTAACCTAGTGTAAGTTAAACCTCGTGTAAGTTTAACCTTATGTAAGTTTAACCTCGTGTTAATTAAACCTCGTGTAAGTGTAACCTTGTGTAAGTTAAACCTCGTGTAAGTTTAACCTTATGTAAGTTTAACCTCGTGTTAATTAAACCTCGTGTAAGTGTAACCTTGTGTAAGTTAAACCTTGTGTAAGTTTAACCTTATGTAAGTTTAACCTCGTGTTAATTAAACCTCGTGTAAGTGTAACCTTGTGTAAGTTAAACCTCGTGTAAGTTTAATCTTATGTAAGTTTAACCTCGTGTTAATTAAACCTCGTGTAAGTGTAACCTTGTGTAAGTTAAACCTCGTGTAAGTTTAACCTTTTGTAAGTTTAACCTCGTGTTAAACCTCGTGTAAGTGTAACCTTGTGTAAGTTAAACCTCGTGTAAGTTTAACCTTATGTAAGTTTAACCTCGTGTTAATTAAACCTCGTGTAAGTTTAACCTCGTGTAAGTTAAACCTCGTGTAAGTTTAACCTCGTGTAAGTTTAACCTCGTGTTAATTAAACCTCGTGTAAGTTAAACCTCGTGTAAGTTAAACCTCGTGTAAGTTTAACCTCGTGTTAATTAAACCTCGTGTAAGTTAAACCTCGTGTAAGTTTAACCTCGTGTTAATTAAACCTCGTGTAAGTTAAACCTTGTGTATGTCTAATCTCCTTTGAAATGTAAACAGTCATGAAATAAACATCTCGTGATGATGGCTAAAGTCTAAAATCGGTTGACATAAACAAAATTAAAAAAGAAAATTTTTGCATTTTTTTAGAAACACGAGAAGTTCAAATACAGGGAAAAAATTATGGAATCAATCAGGTGCTAAATGACACAGCTCAGATTTCTAGGGCGCCTCTGGTGGTGTAATGGTTAGCAAGCTCGACTAGCAAACCTACACGAGTGAGTTCGAGTCTCATTGGGTGCCCCTTTCATATGGCCTTGTGCTACATCTAAGCAAAAAGCTTAGTAAAATTCCACAGCTCAGATTTCTAAAATCAATAAATTATAATATTTTCGTCCGCATGTCATACAAACAAAACATGTTGTGCGAAAAAAATCCTCTCATCATATATACAGTTGATCAGCCATTTTTTCCCCTATATTTCTGTCTTATAGGACAATACAAATGGAGGCGCTCCTGGTGTAATGGATATCGTCCAACGAAATGGACATGGTGTACCGAGTTCAAATCCTGGACGAAGCAGTTTGCATTTCACATAGAGCTTATAACCTTGGGAAAGGTAAGAGTTCAACTGTTCTCTCTCCTTTTATGGGTAAATAGTAGGGTAAACTAGGCTCTTTAAACTAGGTATGGCAACCAGTATAGGAGAAGGAAAACTGTTAAACTCTGTTTTTAAAAATTGACCTTGTGTCGTATCGTGCCCAGGGGTTGGGTAAATACATATATAGGACACCACAGGTGATGTAATGATTAGGAATTTGGATTAGCAGACTATCGTCAGTGAGTTCGATTCTCTCACTGGGTGCTCCATAATTCCAGCCTTGTACCACATCTAAACTATGCTTAATAAATAATCTTTCTCGTCTGATGGTTTGGTTTGGTTTCTTTGTTTAATGGCATATCAACTCTTTTTAGGTTATTTAATGCCAAAGCCATTCTCCTAGAAGAACAGTAGTGGTACTATTTAACCCATAGCTGGGAGGATAAGGGAGTTCATACCTTTCCCAAGGGTATTTGCCCGAAAGTGAACGAAATAGCGCGACTGGAGTACGAACTCACGTACTACGATTCCGCAGTCCATCGCTTTAACCATTACACCACGAGGACACCCCCTTTTCCCGTCTGATGAAAATGGGTTCGTCAAGAAACTTTAAGTGTACATAATTTAATACTTTAGGTTATATATATATATATATATATATATATATATATATATATATATATATATATATATATATATATATATATATATATATATATATATATATATATATATATATATATATATATATATATATATATATATATATATATATATATATATATATATATATATATATATAAACTAGGTGTCCGAAGATTTTGAGTGCGAAATATTCGTTTTTAGAACATATGAGGGAACACATATAAATCTATGATAATTCTCGAAGCATGCCAATTATTATATATGCCTTTTAAAGTGTATATAAGAAAACCCGCATACAGAGCGTATATTATGTAACTGGAAGAAAATTCAACCACTGTTAAAGTGCCATTATAAATCTATTTCGACGAACAGTATTCTCTTCGCCTCTTCATCTTCATCGAAATAGCTTTATAATGGCACTTTAACGACTAAAAAAGTAAAGTTGGCGACCATAGTCGAGGGCGATCCAAAGGATTTCTTTTTCAATAGCTACAACACCGAGGTGTAGAAGAGAGCGCTTCACCTTTCCCTGGATTGCTCCCCTTTACCTTGATCCTTACCTTATAATGCTGTAGTGCCCGTGGTGTAATGGTTATCGTTGCAGGATATGGACGAGTTCAAATCCTGGACCTGACTGATTGTATTTCACATTGCACTAATACACTTGAGAAAGGTATGAATCCAAATATTCTCCCTCCAGCTATGGGTAAATAGTAGGGCACTCTAGGTTCTTCAGCCTTGGTGAGGCAACTAGTCTAGGAGAAGGAAAACTCTGAATTCAAACCTGTTAAACTCCGCTTAAAAATTGACCTTGTGTCATATCCTGTCCGAGTGGAGGGGTTGGTAAATATGACCTTATAATGCTGAGTGTTAAGCAAAGCAGAATTAAGTACCATTTTTTGAGTCTTTCGTATGACTCGACTTAGGATTGAATCCTCGTGTCCCAATATATAGCACCGGGCCACCAAACAACATTTAACATCATTGATCTTGATAATATTTAATATTACTCAAAAGCGCAGGATCGAATAATAAAACCTACAATGGTTCATATGCCACAAAATCAAATCAAACGAAACCAATCATACTATACCCATTATTGCCCGTGGTACCCGTGGTGTAATAGTTACCGTAGTAGGAAATGGACACGGCGACACGAGTTCAAATCCTGGACGAGATCGATTGCATTTCACATAGAACTAGGAAAGGTATGAATCCAATTATTCTCCCTCCAGCTATGAGTAAATAGTAGGACAGACTAGGTTCTTCAGCCTTGGTGAGGCAACTAGTCTAGGAGAAGGAAAACTCTGAATTCAAACCTGTTAAACTCCGCTTTAAAATTGACCTAATGTCATATCCTGCCCGAGCGGAGGGGTTGGTAAATATGAAACTATACCCATTATTGAGCTCTTTCTGTTGCTTTGAGAATCATGGTATCGCTAATAAGGAAAGTTTCCTGATCAGAAGAATCGTAAATACAAAATTAAGAGTTCGAATTTTCCTGCTATTTACAATTAAACTTAGGGAAAAGCTGATTCAGGTCTTTGCAACCTCAAACTAATCCCATCGTCTGGTCATTTCCATTTGACAGTAATCACTAGCTCAGTTTACTGCCTGCTTCTATAACTGACTATTAAAAGCCTTTTTATCTAAGTTGGCAGCCGTGCTAATTTGTAAAACAATAATGCAACTGTCAAGTTTATTTTGATTTTGAATCTATTTTATTTTTAAATTGAAAATCTTTAAGTAGAAAGACCAAAATTACTTGAGAAAATTGAAAACGAACAAAAATAAATTAGTTGCTGACGAAAGCAAATCACTTGTTTTGAAAATGTCACTGGCATTGTCACATTTTCAATTTATTTTATTTTTAAAAAATTCTATTTAAGTATTCGTTTTCATTAATCACTTTTTAAATTAACAGGTTTGATCAATTTCTCTCTCCAATGTCAATTATACAATCCTTCCCAGAAGGCTCAACTATTAAAATTTATTTGTTTATCATTATTTAAAAAAATGTTATTTCATCGTAGCATTTGGTTATTTTAATAACGTTTACGTTATCGTTTCTATTATAATCCTTTCTATAAAAGAACATTTTTTTCAAATATTCAGGGTTATCAAAAAATGGATTTAATGACGATATTCTGGGTTATCAAAAAATGGATTAAATGACAATATTCAGGGTTATCAAAAAATGGATTTAATGACGATATTCTGGGTTATCAAAAAATGGATTTAATGACAATATTCAGGGTTATCAAAAAATGGATTTAATGACAATATTCAGGGTTATCAAAAAATGGATTTAATAACAATATTCAGGGTTATCAAAAAATGGATTTAATGACAATATTCTGGGTTATCAAAAAATGGATTTAATGACAATATTCAGGGTTATCAAAAAATGGATTTAATGACAATATTCTGGGTTATCAAAAAATGGATTAAATGACAATATTCAGGGTTATCAAAAAATAGATTAAATGACGATCCAAATGGATGTCTATCGACGGGGATTAGAACAAGTAGACAGTATCCCTGCAAAGTATGATCCCCCCCACCAAAAAAAAGAGATGTCCTGAGTATGACACTAAGCTACATCTGATGGTAATACTCCAGTTCTGAAGATCTGGGGAGTTTGGAATACTCCAGCTATGCCATTACTCCCAAGTCCACTCTAACTTGGAGTGGTAGTTCAATCTATGGGTCAAATAGATCTTTTTGAAAATTACTCAAAACCGTATGTAACCCCACCTCAAAAAACAAATTACTAATAAATAACTATACAAAAAATGTAAATATCAACGTACAATCAACGTAATTTCAAAACTTCTCAGCATAAAATAACTCTATACAATGGCCCAGTCAGCTGGGGGTGCAGAATATACTGACTGCTTATCTGCAGAGGGGTAAGACTCCCCCAACAAGTGTCCTGGATATTTCACTTAACAATATGATGGTGAGGCTCCAGTATTGCTGGAGCTTTGGAAAATGCGGAGTAATGCCATTGCTCCCAGATCCACTAGAACTAAACTGTGTACTCATGCTAAACTGAATAGTTTGAAATAGAAATGTTTTTACGTTTACCCCTGTGTAAACAAAAACAGTACTTAAGCTAAACTGAATTGTTTAAGATAGAACTTTATTTGTAAAAAATGGATTTGGCATTAAATAATCTACAATGGCTGATATGTCATAAAACCAGACTTAGGCAAACCAAACCCAAGACGAATTGACCTACCGTTAAAATCAATCTGTCACTCATAATCATTGACCTTGTGTCATATCCTGCCCGAGCGGAGGGGTTGGTAAATAGGATAATCATTGATTCCGACAGTAAGAAAGAACGAGAGACATGTTGGTCACGAAAAACACTTATGTTTATTTATCAACACTACATTTTCTTCTTCTGAACAATCTCAAAACGAAAACGTGGAGGGGTTTTGCCCGGTTGATAGGGGAAAAGAAGATACTCATTTATATATACTCCATTGCTGCCCCTTTCCAATAGAGAGGTAAGTCTCAAACACCAATTTTACGCTTCGAGTCTCGGTCTCAACTGACTTTTAAAAGAATCTAAATCTCTCAAATCCCACGTGCTTGTTTTTAGCCAATCAACGAGTGCCCATTTGATCTTAAGCTCTTTTTCAGTGGTGATGGACTTTGGACTTGTCCCTTATAAATTACGTTTCAGCAAGTGTCCAACAAATTCTACATGTGCAAACCAGAATCTCTTCTAGAAAATGAAATTAATAAAATTCTTTTGGATTGAGATACAAAGAGATCACCTAACCCCGACCAGAAGACCAGACTTTGTGTTAATTAGCAAGAAAAAAGTTGTCAGGTAATGGGTTTTGTTGTTCTAGCGGACATCGAGTGAAAATCAAAAAGAGACAAATGCCTGGATCCTCTCTAAGAGTTAAAAAAACAAAAACTATGGAATATGAAGTTGGTGGTGATACCAATTATTGTTGGAGCCAAAGGAGCAGTCTCATAGAACCTGGAAAAGAGTCTCACTGAACAGGAGATCAGGTGAAGAATCGAGATTATCGACACCAAAACCTTGTTAAAATCAGCTAGAATATTTAGAAGAGTCCTAGATCCTTTTTTTTTTAAAAAACATTTATTATATATATATATACTTCTTTAAATATTCTTATAAACACACGCATACTCACACACATAAACGCACATGGCCCAGTTGGCTGGAGCTGCAGAATTTACTGATTGCATCTCTATAAGACTCCCTAACGAGTATCATGGATACGACACTAAACAATCTGATGGTGAGGTTCTAGTACTGCTGGAGCTTTGGGGGAATGCGGAGTACTCCTTCATTGCCATTACTCCCAGGTCCACTCTGGCTCGGAGTAGTACCACCTGACTGAGTCCTATCTATGGGTTAATAGATGGTTTGGTTTCTTTGTTTAATGGCATATCAACCTTTGTGTGTGGGCTAATAGAACTAAACTGTGTACTTATGTTAATCTGAATTGTTTGAAATAGAACTGTTTTGAGCTTTAAGTGTATGTAAGCAAAAACTGAGCAGCAGTTGTGTCGATACTGCTATATGGATGGACTACATGGACGCTAACTAAACGTATGAAGAAAAAGCTTGACGGCAAATGTACAATAATGCTGCAAGCAATAGTGAACCACTCCTGGGGGCAGCACCCGACGAAGCAGCTGCTGTATGGCCACCTACCACCCAAAACGAAAACTATTCAAGTTAGACGAATCAGACATGTGGGACACTTCTGTAGAAGTAGTGACGATCTCATCAGTGAAATACTCACGTGGATCCCTTCACGTGGACGAGCAAAGGCAGGACGACCAGCTAGAATCTATACACAACAGCTCTGTGCCGATACAGGATGTAGCCTTGAAGACCTACCGGGAGTGATGGATGATAGAGACGGGTGGCGGGAGAAGGTCAGGGAGATCTCTGCTGGCGGCGTGACATGATGATGAAATATGCTAAACTGAAGAGTTTGGTCATTTAACTGTGTTTAAACAAATGATCTCAGGCTCGTTTGAAAATGTTATTAACAAAATGTGTTTAGAAACTATATATTTAATAAAAGGATTTGGCATTAGATAACGTGAAATGGTGGATATGCCAATCAACCAAACCAAACGAAACCAAACGAAACCAAATCAAACCAAATCAAACCAAACCATACATGCACATATACACGTTGACATGCACAGAGATACGCACATACATACGTTCACACAAATGTAAAAAAAAAAAAAAGTCACAAAAATCACCATTACATCACTGAGGAAATTGCTAATAGCATTCCGAAAATGATGTGAATGATATGATCACGTGGTCACGTGGATCATATGATCACGTGGGTTCGAATGCTTAAGAAAGAAAGAAAGAAAGAAAGAAAGAAAGAATGAATGAAAAAGTAACACAGAAAGTAAGAAAGAAAGAAAAAGAAAGAAAGAAAGAAAGAAAATGAAAGATGGAAGGAAGAAAGAAAGATAGAAAATGAGGGAAGGAAAAAAGAAAGAAACAAAATAAAGGGAAAAACAAAAGAAAAAGAAGGGATAGAGCAAAGAAATGAAGAGAGAAAGAAAGAAAAAATGAACGAAGGAAGAAAAAAAATGAACGAAGGAAGAAAAAAATGAACGAAGAAAGAAAGTAGATGAAAAAGAAAAAAGGAAAATGAATTAAGAAAGATAATTAATGAATGAAACAAACTAATAATAAGGAAGGAAGAAAGAAAAAATGAAGAAAGAAAGAAATAAGAAAATTGAAATGAAAAGATATTAAAACAATGAAGAAAGAAAGAAATAAAAAAGGAAATGGACGAAGAAAGAAAGAAAATGAAAAAAGAAGGAATGAAAATAAAAAAGGTTAATGAATGAAGTAAAGCAGGCAGAAGGAAGGAAGAAAAAAAGGAGGAAAGAAAGAAAAAACTGAAAGGAAAAGAAAGAAAGAAAGAAAGAAAGAAAGAAAGAAAGAATAAAAAAAAGATGGATGGTAAAAGAAAGAAAATGAGGAAAGAATGTTAATAAATAACGTAAAACAGGAAGAATGAAGAAAGATAAAAGGAGGAAAGAAAGTAGAAAACTGAAAAGAAATAAAGGGAGAAACAAACAAACAAAAAAAAACAAAGAAAGAAAGAAAGAAAATAAATAAAAAATAAATAATAAATAAAGAAAATTAACAAAGAAAGAACAAAGGAAAGAAAATGATGGGAAAAAGAGCAAAGGAAAAGAAAGAAAGAAAGAAAGAAAGAACGCTATCTGTTGTCACCTAGGAAACCGCTAATAACATCCAAAAGATAATGCGGATGATATAATCACAACAGGTGGAGTATCTACGAACGAAAAGAAAGAAAGAAAGAAAGAAAGAAAGAAAAAAGGAAGAAAAAAGACGCTATTGCTCGTCTCCAAGGAAACCGCAAATAGAATCCTTGAAAGATGCTAATCATGTTCATGTTTCAAAATTCTTGAAAAGTTTCCCGTAAACCTTGGGTCGACCAATTCCCATTTTTAGAAACCTCTTTCACAAGGAAACAATTTTCGTACTTGTAGAGATAAAAGCGAAATTTAATTTTTACCGTAAAGTCAATATGATTTCAGCTAAAACGATATGAACAATGTGAGGAAAGGATATGAGCAATGATAGAAAAAGATATGAGCAATAATAGAAAAAGATATGAGCAATGAGTGAAAACGATATGAGCAATGATAGAACACTTTATGAGCAATGAGTGAACACATTATGAGCAATAATAGAAAAAGATATGAGCAATGAGTGAAAACGATATGAGCAATAATAGAAAACCTTATGAGCAATGAGTGAAAACGATATGAGCAATAATAGAAAAAGATATGAGCAATGAGTGAAAACGATATGAGCAATGATAGAAAAAGATAAGAGCAATGATATTACATAATAAAGCCATGTGTAAAAATATCAAATCGTGTTGATTGCACAGAGTTCTCTCAACGTCCCGATCATTTACTGCCCCCTGGCCTATCTTCTTGACTGGATCCAGTGTCCAGTGTCCTTGCTCGACGGCCAACACTTGTGAATCCATGTATAGAAGTTCACGTCGCTTATCAGCTCGTCTCAACATCTCCAGTAGTGACCAACGTGTCTTGCTCGTCTTACTTCGATGGTTTGTAAGATGGGAGTTTGGTGGCCGTAATGCTGCTGCTTAGTAAGATGTGGCTTCTGGGATTAGTTCAAAACAGCGCGTAGTATTCTTATGTAGCTGCCTTGTAGACTTTTCTCCACGCATTTCGTTAGCGTCCATGGGGTTGATCCATACAGATGTACTGACAAAGCCACAGCTTGGGAGAAATCCCGTTTTAATAAACAAGATGATAAAGGATTGATTACTTTATTTAATGGCCTATCAACCTCTGTGGGCGTTGTAAGGGAAGATATTTCCCTACAAGAAAGTTGGACTCGGCTAGATGAGGTTAGCGGAGGTAGCTTGTCTCTCTTACAGGTTATTTATTACGGTGCTTAGACTTACATTCCTTAGGCCTCAGGGAGCCGTCTCCACAGGCTGTTACCTGCTTCGGTAGGGCTTGGTTTATCGTCTGTCGCCTGAGGCATCTCTTTCTAGGAGAATGCTGAAAGGGTTTAAAGCATTTATGGAGCCACAGGATGTGACTGAGATTTGTCCTGCGCCCAGTTCCCATGTTAAAAAAACATTGTTTCAAATTTTGGTATTTGAAAGGCACCAGACCAATACTCTTACTAACAGAGTATTCATTACTGTTGTTTAAAGAACGGGGCGTTTGATTCTATTTATTATTTTACCTTGTATCAAAAGTTAATAAACTTATTTGTTAACCTTTTCTGAATTCAATATTGTATATTTTGTTTGTTTGTTTGTTTGGTTTGGTTTGGTTTGGTTTTATGGCACATCTACCGTTGAAGGTTATTTCATGCCACATCATTTTATGCATCTATATTAAATATATATGATTTGGTTTGGGTGGGTTTTATGGCATATCAACCATTGTAGGTTATTTAATGCCAAATCCTTTTATACATATATAATAAATATATATGATCTGCTTTGGTTGGGTTTTATGGAATATCAACTATTGTAGGTTATTTAATCCCAAATCATTTTTATAAATATATATTAAATATATATGATTTGGTTTGGCATAGATTTATGGCATATCAACCATTGTAGGTTATTTAATGCCAAATCCATTTTTATACATATAAACAGTTCTATTTAAAACAATTCGGTTTAGCATAAGTACAGTTTTTTGTTTACACACAGTTGAATGTAAAAACGGTTTGATTTCAAATAATTCAGTTTAGCATAAGTACGCTGTTTAAATGTCAAAACAGTTCTATTTCAAACAATTCAGTTTAGCATAAGCACAAAGTTTAGTTCTATTTGACCCAAATATAGGACCTATCAGATACTACCACTCCAGTCATGGTGGACCTGGGAGCAATGGCAATGAATGGGTACTCAGCATTCCCCAAAGCTCCAGCATTACTGAAGGCACACTATCAGATTGTTTCATGTCATATCCAAGACACTGGTTGGGGGAGTCTTATTCCTCTACAGAAAAGTAGTCGATGTGTTCTACAGCCTCAGCCGACTGGGCCGTCTACGTTGCTTTATTGATAAACTCTTTCACAACAGAGGGTTATTTAATAAAGGGTTGATTACTTTATTTAATGTCATCTCAGTCTTAGCGGGTTATTTAATGCCAAAGCCATCCTTGTCAAAAAACAGTAGTGGTAATATTCAACTCAAGGCTAAGGGATGGGTAAGGGGGGTTATACTTTTTCAAAGGGTTGTTGTCCTAAAGTGAACGTGAAATAGTGACTGGAGTTTGAACTCGCTTTGTTCGATGTCGCAGTAGAGAATGTTAACAACTACGCCACGGAGACTCCCTCAAGACAAAATAAAGAAAAAAAAACAAACAAACCCGGACACTCTGGAGTACATAGGACGCCAGTTTTACTATGATGATGTTACTGTATCAGTTGCGACTAGTTTTTATGAATTGGAGTTTCGAGCTCACCATAGACCTTTTTTTTTTTAAATCAGCATTTTCTCATCAGCCAGCCAGTTTCCTCTGCGATTCTGCTATTTAAGATATTACGTCTATCGATCCACTCCCACCAAAAATAAATAAATAAATAAATAAATAAATAAAGTCGTTGTATGGCTTCACTCAGTGGATGGTAGAAAAAAAAAACCTTTCATTCATAATCCATTGCGTTACGTTACCTCACCGACACGCTACTAAAGGAAAATACAAGCGCAATGTTTACCCCTCAAACTCGACACGAAACGAGTCTGCTGGTTGGTTAATGGGAAGGTTTTCTTTTGCATTACTTAAGACCATTTGACTATGCAAACCAATAATTTATATTTCATAGAATTACTAGCATAAATTAGCAATACTTAACACCATTTAATAGTGTGAAAGCCAATAAGTTATATTTCATAGAATTACTAGCATAAATTAGCAATAATTAACACAATTTAATAGTGTGAAAGCCAATAAGTTATATTTCATAGAATTACGAGCATAAATTAGCAATACTTAACACCATTTAATAGTGTGAAAGCCAATAAGTTATATTTCATAGAATTACTAGCATAAATTAGCAATACTTAACACCATTTAATAGTGTGAAAGCCAATAAGTTATATTTCATAGAATTACTAGCATAAATTAGCAATACTTAACACAATTTAATAGTGTGAAAGCCAATAAGTTATATTTCATAGAATTACTAGCATAAATTAGCAATACTTAACACCATTTAATAGTGTGAAAGCCAATAAGTTATATTTCATAGAATTACTAGCATAAATTAGCAATACTTAACACCATTTAATAGTGTGAAAGCCAATAAGTTATATTTCATAGAATTACTAGCATAAATTAGCAATACTTAACACAATTTAATTGTGTGAAAGCCAATAATTTATATTTCATAGAATTACTAGCATACATTAGCAATACTTAACACCATTTAACGGCGTGAAAACCAATGATTAATATTTCATAGAATTACTAGCATAAATTAGCAATCTATCTATCTATCTATCTATCTATCTATCTGTCTGTTATGGTAATTTACCTACGCACGCATGAATACTCCCAGCTATAAATAGCAGCAGGTACTGTTCTTAGGCAATATTTCAGCAGACAGCCCTGACAATCGGACCGAAACAGTCTCGCTGGGAACCGTCTCATTTGTATGTGTTGAATTCCTGTTTCTTGTTAATATATTAGTTTAACTCACTTTCCCTTTTGTGTCTATTTCTGGCCCAAGGCCTCAAAGCTTGGTGACGAGGATCCTTAAGGACCGTTGAGGACCTCAAAAGGACTACGTGGAAATGGTCAATTGTGGTTCAAGATTGGACGCCCGAAATTCTATTTTCGTCGCACTTTGTTCTACTCAACAGTACTTTGAAATCCTGGACAGGATATAGAACGAAAAAACAAAAGTGTAACTAACTTACACTGAACTTGAACGCGAGCTGCTAAACTACGATAATTCAGTTTTTTTAAAAAGCATCCGTGAATCTCTGACTGAGTAAGAAATTAAAGTTTTCATTTGATCCAAAAAAGTACTGAGTAAGGAAAAATTTAACTATTTCTATTATTATTTTTTTTTTTTTGAATAAATGAAATTTTCTGCTCAATTAAACTCTATTTTGATTTAATTTTAAAAACGACACAGACAAAGATGGACGAGTTTAAATCCGCCATGCTCGATTTTTTAAAGTTGCAATATAAACAGCAAAAAATGGAAGAGAAACAACTTGAGCAGCAAAAAAGAATGGATCAACTCCAGATGGATATACAAAAAGAATAGCTTGAACAAAAACAAACAGAAATCAGACAACAAAAAACTCAAAGAAATACTACTTCAAACCTTACAAGAGTAGAGAAATTTGCTTGATATAACAAACAAGGGTCAAATTCGTGAAAATGAAAATGCGTTCTCACAAAACACGATCTGGGGCGCAGTAGACAATTCTACATATTCTCCGGATGAGGATATAACCTTCGCCTCCTATTTTAGAAGATTCAAAGATTTATACACCACAGATTGTGCAAATTTGGCGGTCTTTAAGTGTTATATGCTCATCGACAGCATCATAACTACACAACAAATAAACCGACGCAATGATAAAGACAGACGCAATGACAAAGACGCAGGAAGACTTCTTTAACAAAATATTTTCCTCTCACTTTATTGCAAGGGTTCGAAATGGTTGTGTGGGGTTTTACTGTGAGAGGGAACTGGAGACTGAACATAAGTTAAATATTTTGACTCCAAAGTTATGGCCGTCAGCGTTGTGTCTTTCTCGTTCTCCAGGGCTGCTCAACCGGAGCCCTGGAGTTCACTCTGCTGGGTGCTGGCTTTCCTTACTACATCTCGTCTAACTCCGCCTCCAACTCTACTCGCCTGTGCTGCCTTCTGTTCAATTCGTCGGCCTTATATTACCTTCAAACTCCCACGCGGTGATATGGACACGTCTCCAAGCCTCCGCAATTTCTTCCGATATCTGGCGATCGGGATGTGTCACTTCCGCTATCTTTGGAATGGCCTGTGTGATCGTCATCGAGCGGAAATAACTGTCATGCAGTTCAGAGGTTACTCTCTTCCGGTGCGTCAGTCTATGAGAGTATAATGGGATTTTTTTTTACTTCGTCCCATTTCATCAGCCAATTTCCGCCCACGCGATTTCCTCTCATAACTGCCATTAGAATGTGTCACTTCCTTCCGGTGCATCACCTTGAATGGCATTTTTGGCTGGGTCAAAAGGTCAAAACATAACAGCTTGAACAAAAACAAACAGAAATCAGACAACAAAAACTCAAAGAAATACTACTTCAAACCCCACAAGAGTAGAGAAACTTGCTTGAAATAACAAACAAGGGTCAAATTCGTGAAAATGAAAATGCGTTCTCACAAAACACGAACTGGGGCGCAATAGACAATTCTACATATTCTCCGGATGAGGATATAACCTTCGCCTCCTATTTTAGAAGATTCAAGGATTTATACACCACAGATTGCGCAAATTTGGCAGACTCTAAGAAAGTTCGACTATAACTTCGAAAATTAGTCACCACGGAGTACACCAAATTTGTAAACTATATCTTATCTCGTAAAACAAGCGAACTGACATTTACCGAAGCGGTTAAACTTCTTACAGAACATTTTAGCCTTAAGACTTCACTCTTTCATAAGTGATGGAAGTGTATGAATTTAATCAGAATGAATAGTGAAGATAACATAACATTCGCGTCGGTCGTGAACAAGCATTGCGACGATTTCAGAATTAAGTGCAAATAATTTCAAGTGTCTGATAAAGACGCTGAAATTAGACGTAGAGTTCTGAATAAATTGGAAAACGAGCCAAACCTTACTCTCCAACAAATAACGTAAGGCTGTCAGAGATTCGTATGCGTACGCTAAAATTCGAAAAACATTGAGGAATCTTGCATAGCACACATAAGAAATGTAATATAATGGCCGAGGGACTTCGTTTTATATATCTTGCCTTTCAGTTTAGTCAGGCTGGGAACCTTTCGGCTCAGCACATGGGTTAGTTAGGTGCAAACTCAAGTGCAGGTGTCAACGCACGCGCGGGGAAGATAATAAGATAAAAATCCCAGGACCAGGTGTTGTGAATGACGTCATGTACCGGAAACGTGCGCGGAAGAAGGGTGACTTTCGCTAGCTCACAAAGGCCTTGCGGCGGGTGCCACACGTGTTGGGGGTGGGTCAGATTTGACAACCCTGAATTTACACACTTAGAAAAAGTTGGGAAAACCAACCTTGCAAAGATCTAATAAAATGGCCAGGTCCGTGACAAGGGAGGAAATCAAGTTTGAAGGAGAACTTATCACAAATGTAATATTTCAAGGAAGGACGTTAAAACTTACGTGTTCCTTTAAACGAACTTCTGAAAAAGACCAGGGCTGGGAGTGGGCACCTGAATGCCAGGAAGCATTCGTCAAAATAAAAAAAGTCTTGACGTCGGACTTGTGTCTTATCCTCTATAACTCAGACCTGGACGTTATAGTTGCCAGCGACGCCAGCTCGTATGACATTGGAGCATGTATTCTGCACAAGATGCCAGATGGATCTCACAAACCAATTGCTCACACGTCGAGAACACTTCTCTCTGTAGAAAAGAACTACTCCCAAATTGAGAAGGAGTCGTTTGGGATTATTTTCGCATTAAGGAAGCTTCATCGGTAAATTCACAGTAGACACTTTACACTGCAGACGGATCATAAACCATTATTTAACATCTTCGCTTCTAAAAAAAGGTCTACCTGTGAATACTGCAAATAGACAGCGGAGATAGGGAATAGCTCTCTTAAATTATCACTTAAAGATGGAGTTCCTACGGTCTAAAAAAACTCTGTCAAGCCGACGAACTGTCCAGATTAATCCCGAAACATAGGAGACCTTTTGAAGATACTGTAATTGTTTCTCTTCGAACAGAAGGAAAATTTAAAACCATATTATGCAACACAATAAGGGAACTCCCTGTAACTCTCGACCAAATCAAATGAGAAGCTTTATACGATGAGTTTGTCAGGCAAACCAAAACCAAAATTTGTGAAAACGACCAACAAAATTCAGATACTTTATCCCTATTCGATGAAGTACTGATATATAGTGAGCGAGTCGTCATTCCTACAACACTACAAAAGAGATTCCTGAAGGATTTCCATGCTGGCCACCCAGGGATTATAAGGATGAAAAGCCTTATGCGCAGTTATGTGCACTGGCCGAACATGAATAAAGATATCGAAAACATCACGAAATCTTAGCAGCTAAAGGCATCCCCAATCAAATATAGTCCTTGGCCTAAACAGAAGTTACAATTTCCTTCACGAACTGTTCGCCAGATTTTGGGTAGTTTATTGTCTAGTGTCCGACAATGGGACATAATTTACGTCCGGTGACTTTAAGGATTTTTGTGTGACCTTCTAGATCAATCATATCACGATCTCCCCATATCACCTAAGGTCCAATGGTCAGGTTGAGCGCTTCGTTGATATGCTAAAAAGAGCCCTGAAGAAAGCTAGGGGCACACCCACTGAAAAAGCCCTACAACATTTAATTCAGGTATATAGAATTACGCCCAACCACAACACGCCATCATCATTACCCCCAGCTAAGGTAATGTTTGTGCGTAAAATCCGGTTTATGTTCGACAAGCTACACTCCCTATAAATAAAGGGGGGTGTCCTCGTGGTGTAATAGTTAAAACGATGGACTGCGGGATCGTAGTAAGCGAGTTCGTACTCCAGTCGTGCTATTACGTTCACTTTCGGGCAAATACCCTTGGGAAAGGTATGAACCCCCTTGTCCTCCCAGCTATGGGTTAAATAGTACCACTACTGTTCTTCTAGGAGAATAGCTCTGGCATTAAATAACCCACAAAGGTTGATATGCCATTAAACAAAGAAACCAACCAACCAACCAACCCAATAAATAAAACCCGGACGTACAAATGCTATGCCCCCAAAACGCTACCAACCCAGAGAGAAGTTTTTTTTCCGGATACTTCGTGATAATAAATCTTTCTGGGAAATGGGTACAATTAAGAAAAGAATAGGAAATATGATCTACATAATTAAAGGTCTCCAGTTTACTCTCAAGCGACATTTGGACAAAATCAGAAAACAACTGTCGTACGATGCTAATAGCGGTCCTCCTGAAGAGAAAGAAGTCACGAATGTCATTTACGATACTTTTGACATGCCAATACTGCAAGTGTCCCCGGAACAACGCCGTTTAAAGAGGAAAAGGAAAATGACGGATTTTATCGTTGTTAACCCAAAGAGAAAAAGGTATCGAGACTCCTACGGAGTTTATAGTTTGGAGGGAGTATTATGGTAATTTACGCACGAATGCATAACTCTCCCCCAGTTATAAATAGCAGCAGATACTGTTGTTAAGCAGAAGGCAATATTCCAGCAGACAGCACTGACAATCGGGCCGAAACAGTTTCGCTGGTAAACCTCTCATTTTTATACGTTGTATTACTGTTCTTTGTTAACATATTTTTTAAAAATTCAATTCCTCTTCCGTGTCTTTATTTCTAGTCCCTAATAACGCTATAACACTATCTATCTATTTCAGTCTGTCTGTATATGCGTATGTATGTATCTGTTTCAGTCTGTTCATATCTATCTATCTATCTATCTATCTATCTATCTTGTTCTGTTCGCGTCTCTTTATTTCTGTCTGTTTACATACACCTATATGTTCCACTCAAAATATATCAAGCAAAATGAAACATAATTCCAGAACCTCAAGGAAAAATAACTAGATATATACACAGAACCCAAACACTCACGCATATATATATATATATATATATATATATATATAATCCTATAAATCTATATACCAAGCTATTAAGCTCTCTCAGCCTGTTCCTATCTATCAAACTATTCCACCTAAAATGCATTCCACACCTCATAAACCTGTTGTCTAGAAATCTCATTAGCCAATAAAAATTTCCTCAGCTGACGAACAGCATTAATGGCAATTCTGAACGCTTTTTTTTCTTTCCACTGATAAATGGTTATGTGATGCAACTGATTACCATCACATCATGTAGTAAATTTTTCTGATCCATTCTAACCAGGTCTTCTTATTGAGGAAGATCTTATAGCTCCGAGTGCTTATCATGAAACTACGCATTTGAATCAAAGCATATGATAAATTGTAAGAACGGTATTCAATAGAACCACAGATAAGAGAAATTAAATATAACGACCGATAGCAGCGTTTGCCGATAGCTATCTTATTTATCTGCCCAGAGTGGCAAATCTATGCATTTACCTAAACCCTATGCCGCGACCAGGATGTATGACACAAGGTCAACGTTTAAGCGTATAAGAGTCGGTTTGAATTAGGGGTTTTCCTTTTAAGACTGGTCGCCTAAATAAAGCTGAAACTTCCAGTCTTCCCAACTATTTACCTATACCAGAAGGAACACATGGATTCATACCTTTCCCAAATATAATGCAAAGTCGACATATTCCGTTCTATACACACGAGTGTTGATCGTGGCAAAAAATCGTCCGGTTCCACTGCAGACATCAGAGTATACAACTTGATCTTTTGCCTTTTGTATATCAAAAGAATGTTGACTGGGAGACAGACGCGAACTGACCAACCATTCTTTGGTTCTGCATTGCCCACTGGAGAAATTGTAAATTAGGTCTTATTGCAAAATCCCCCGCTCAGCACCAAGAAAATTATCCAACGAAGGAGCACAGAACGAAATAAATATACGAAATGTGATAATATTTAAGATATAAATGAAAACGTCTGCACAATTGAGCTACTTATACTGTTCCTGGCAAAATTTATGGAATTAGTTCAGAAAGAGGACTTTCACCTTGTTTTTTTTCTGTTTCGCAGCAAATAAACTAATCACAAACTGGACGAAAAACATTTTTAATTTAATAGATGAACATTCTGGCTCCATAAAATATATGTCAAACTAGATTAAATTATTCAAATTAATGGTGCAACTTTTTTCTGAACGATACTGAAGAAAATAAATATCTATCTATCTATCTATCTATCCCAGTCTATTCGTATGTATGTATGTATGTATGTATGTATCTATTTATCTGACTTCTTGGGAACTTTTTTTGTACGATACTGAAGAAAATATCTATCTATCTATCTATCTATCTATCTATCTCAGTCTATTCTTATGTATGTATGTATCTGATTTTTTGGGCGAATAATTATAATTTTCGAAAAAAAAGTGGAAAGGTTCCACCATCTGCAAAAGAAAGACAAAAAAAATTAACAAATTTTTAATATAAAAATAATTTTGCCTTTGCTTCTACTTATTATTGGAGATACGATAGTGTAACGATTACTTTAGACGGTAACGGTCATACTAACGTATCTCCATTAATAAACTAGGCGACGCAAGTTCGAATCCTGGTCGACTCTCTCTGTATTTCACTTTGCGTGTGTGCCCTTGGAAAAACGCAATTAATCCATTACTTCTTCGACCAGCTCTGTGGAAATAGTAGGTCCTTGATATGGCAACCGAGCCGTGAGAAAGTTTTCACTTTCAGTTTCTTTGTTTAATGGCATATCAACCTGCGTGGATTATTAAATGCCAAAACCATTCTTGTAGAAGAACAGCAGTGATATCATTTAACCCATAGCTAGAGATCATATCTTTGTTAAAGGTATTTGTCTGAAAGTGATCGTAATAGCGTGACTGGAGTCTGAACTCACCTACTTCGAGGCTGTAGCCGTGGTGTGCTCGTGGTATAATGGACACAGCAAACTGAGTTCGAATCCTGGACGAGGCTGATTGCACTTCCTATTCCACGAAAACTTTTAAGAAAGGGATGAATCCAATTATCATTCTTTTAGCTATGGGAAAATAGTTGGGCTGATTGGGCTCATTAGTCTTAGTATGGTAGCCGGTCTAGGAGAAGGAAAACTCTGATTACAAACCTGTTAAACTCCGCTTAAAATTTGACCTTGTGTCGCACCCTGCTCATGTGGAGGGGTTGGGTAAATACACACTTTGAGACTTCAGCACTTTAGCCATTACGTCACGTGTTCTCCTTCCCAAAGAAAAATAAAACATTGAATTCAAACCAGCAGTACTCCACTTGATAAATGACCGTGTATCATAACCTATCATAGGCAAAGAGGTCGGGTAAATATATACTTATTTCTTTGAGAAAGGCATGAATCTCATTTCCTCTACATGGGTAAAACCGTACTTCACTTAGAAAATCACCGCGTATCGTAACCTGTTCAAGCGGAGAGGTTGAGTAAGTATATACTTCTTACCAATACCTTAGTGGAAAGGCATGAAACTACTTTTCCGTGCAGAGGTAAATAGATAATTGGAGGTCATGAAAAAAGATAATCCATCTCAGGTGCCGATTATAGACAAGGTGGACCCCCACACATGGCCGTGCAAAAGCAGGACGACCAGCACGAACACACATTCAGCAACTATGTGAGGAGCAACTATGTGAGGATACAGGATGTTGTCCAGAAGACCTGCCTGAGGCGATGAACGATTGGGAAAAGTGGCGAGAGAGGGTCAGGGATATCCGTGCTACCAGCACGACATGATGATGATGATTGCTGGTACTCTGTAACCCAGTAAAACCTGCTGTATGCTACTTGGAGAGGAGATAGGCGCCGCCAAGTAACATCAATTGCCTGCAGAGATTCAGTCGATGGAAATACTGAACATGGAACACAATCGGCATCTCCACGAATTTTTAACGAAAGAAAAAAAAAAAACGATATGACCCCCCCCCAAAAAAAAAACTTCTGTTAAATGGTTTCAATTATTGCTATTCAACTCTAATAATTTTAGTCAACATTATTTCTTTGTTTGCTCACAGTAAAATGGTTTCAAGCATTATTATCTAATTCTTGCCCAGTCGGCTGGGGCTATAAAATACACCGACTACTTCTCTGCAAAGGGGTAAGACTCCCCCAAACGATGTGTCCTTGATATGACATTAAACAATCTGATGTTAAGGTTCCAGTAATGCTGGAGCTTTGGCGAATGCAGAATACCCCTTCATTGCCATCGCTCCCATATCCGCTCTGTAGCACCTGATATATTGGTCAATTAGAACAAAACTGCATACTTATGCTAAACTTGTTTGAAATAGAATTGCTTTTGACATTAAAGCTGCATACTTATGCTAAACTGAATTGTTTGAAATAGAATTGCTTTTGACATTGAAGCTGCATACTTATGCTAAACTGAATTGTTTGAAATAGAATTGCTATTGACATTGAAGCTGCATACTTATACTAAACTGAATTGTTTGAAATAGAACTGTTTTGACATTTAACTGAACTATTTTGACATTTAACTGTTTGTAAACAAAAACTATATTTATACTAAGCTGAATTGTTTGAAATTTAATTCGGCGTTAAATGATTTACGCCGTAAAACAAAACTACCAGCCAACCAACCAACCAACCAACCATCAAATACTTATGATTTAATTTATTATTAATCATTTGCTTTCAGATAGTCAAATGATTTCAAGTATAGTACGTAATTAAACGATTCTTTTTGGTTCATAGGTACTACCACTCCAGGTCAGAGTGGACCTAGGTACAATAACAATGAAGGGGTACTACACATTCCTTAATGCTCTAGAATTAGAACTTAACCGTAATATATTTAGTGCTGTATCAGGACGCCCTTTGTGGGGTGGGGTGGGGTTGGTCTCACCCTTCTGCATAGATGCAGTCGGCATATTCTACAGCACTAGGTGACTGGGCTGTGTGTTTTGTGTTTGACTCAGCAAGTTTTTACAGATAATTTAAACCCATTATATCGTTGAACAGAGCACGTTGAATTCTTTCTTTTGCATATAAAAATAAATCTATTATTTATATTACTCGTCAAAGTATATTTATCTTGCAATAAAATCAAAGCATTGTGCAAAAAAAAAGTAAAATTAATAATTGACTGACCTGTACTGAAGTTATAACATCTGACGGCATCTCCCTCTGCCAAGATGAAGATATCAGGGTCAGAATAGTAGGCCACACTCTCGTGCCTCTGGAAGAGTTTAATCTCAAAGAGTCTGGGACTGAACTTCATATTCTTGAGGGCTTCTGATTCCGCTAGTTTGGCCTCATTTTCAGATCTGAATGTGTTGAAACATTTCATGAAAATGTTCCTCATCATCTGAGAAGAAATCAATAAAATTTTGGGTGATTAGAGAAAATACAGATAATTTAGGTAATCTCATTAAATAATTAAATAAAAAGTGGATAAAAATTTATAAGACCGGAAAGAAAACTTTCAAAGTATATATATATATATATATATATATAAACTAACGGACAAGAATTTAGTTTTTTATTCAGCATCTCTTTTTAGTGAACGAAATGTCCCAACTGTGTTTGTAAGCAGCTTAAAAACTGGTGTTTGTTCCTTTATTAGAATAATATCAGATATATATGTATATATGTATGTATATAATCTTGTAGTAGGTACAAAATTTAAATATTGTTTTTAAAAGTGTGTGCATTATAAAATATTTTGAAAACGGTTGAAATATTTTAAAGTCCAAAAAAAGGGGACCATTTCTTTCGGTCACTTCTCTTCGGAGAATTCTGTCAGTAACAACTAAGTTTACATCAGAGGAAGAAGCTAACAAGGGATATTATCCATCGAAAAAGCCTCCGGTGGGGGAAGAAAACTGATTAAAAACAAATTACTGTTATCCAAAAGAGATGGTAACTTTGTCACTGACATAATTCTTAGGAGAGAAGTGACAGAAATAAAGGGTCTTCTTATTAGGATTTTAAAATATTTCAACCGTTTCCAAAACATCTTATTATTCATACGCTTTTAAAAACAATGCATATATGAAATTCCTCATATAGTAAATACGCGAATAATCAACACCCATTGTCTTCGGACGCTAACTTGATATTACTGATATATATATATATATATATATATATATATATATATATATATATATATATATATATTACAGAAATATGCAGAAAGTTGGATGAATCAAACACTTAACACAAATTTAGATGTGTGATATTTATTTTGGCTTTATCTCATCACGAACTTCTTCAGACAGAGACTGCTTTCTGAGTTATCATTTCTCCTCACATGCTTTTAAATAGAAAACAGTCTCCGTCTGAAGAAGTTTGAGATGAAATAAAGCCGAAAGAAATATCGCACATGTAAATTTGAGTTAAGTGTTTGATTTATCCAACTTTCCACATATTTCTAGCATACTGTTAGACTCGCAACAAATGTACTTTTTCAACACACACACACACACACACACATATATATATATATATATATTAGCGAACAAAATGTGAAAAAAGCTATACACTAAATCCCAGTTTGTTATACTATATATATATATATATATATATATATATATATATATATTTATAATTTTCAGAAATGTTCTGGAAACGTGAATATATATATATATATATATATATATATATATATATATATATATATATATATGAAAAAAATAAGTGCAAAAGTGGATAAACTAGATACTGACAATGGAATTAGCAATGATATTTCATCTTTATTTTAAAAAGACTTCTTCAGAATGACAGGGTTTTTTGTTTTTTTTATAAAAATCAGCATTGAAGGAAATAAAAAAATAAAAAAAAAGATAAAAATAAAATGAGGGAGAGGGTCATAAGAAAAAGAGTTAGAAAAGAAAGAAAGAGAGAGATAGAGTGATGGTGGCAGGGGTTATTAGCTGCAACCATAAACATCTGGGCAATGGCCACGGGCTTTTGGGACAAGGGGGAGGATACAGCCACCGTCAAGCGTATCAAGTTTGATCAAAGACTTGACCAACAGAGATGGAATATCTAAATGAGAAAATGAAAAATATATGAGGAGAAGGAGAGACGGAAAAGAAAGAAAGGGAGATATAGAGATATTCGTCAGAGTGATGGAGACTGGGGTTCCAAGCGTACCCCATTTCATCAAAAATTGACCACAGAGATGGAATCTTATCAGATTTACGAAAATCTACCATTTTCCCATCTCTCTCTCTCTCTCTCTCTCTCTCTCTCTATATATATATATATATATATTAACAAAAGGAACGAGACAAATAGGAATATTTCTTCTGCGTTGTTTATAATTTGCCATAAATCATCGTCAGGAGAAAAGTTTTTTTTTAAGAAACATTTTTCTTATAAAGTTTTAAAATAGTTTTTAAAAGAATTGATACGCTTTAATAGAGATAGATAGACAGTTAGATATATAGATAGATAAAGAGAAAGAGAGAGAGAGAGAGAGAGAGAAATAGAGAGAGTGAAAGAAAAGAGAGAGGTAAAGAGAGAAGGAGAAAAAAGTGAAAGAGAGAGAGAGAGAGAGAGAGAGAAAGAAAGTGATATAGAAAAAGAGAGAAA
>CAUZXS010001208.1:0-50000 GCA_963585895.1 Sepioteuthis lessoniana | reverse complement strand
CCAAGTCAAAAGTGTCAATTCATATGTAAATAATCCTACCATTTTTCTAGGTACTACATTAGTATTTTTAATCATTTAAAGTCACTTTTATTCTAGAAGTTTCCATGTTGGCTGATTTGGTATAAAATCTATTGAATGTTATAAAGTTAACTTGTAAAATGAAAGCATATAGTAATTATAATTTTTTGAAAATCTTCCACACTGATTAGGTTACTGTTAAATAAGATGAAAAATATTTTCAGCAGTAATGAAAACATCTGAAATAACTAAGTGGTTTGTGGGTGTTTCCCTTGAGATCTATCATTTGTTTCTAAATGGCAACTGAGTTAACTGTTGACACAAAATGGCATTTAACCCAGTAATGTTACTGCAGACACATTAAAACATTTTTTAAGGAAACATCATAATATAATTAGTACAGGTAAAACTCTATATATTTTTTCTAATATTATCAAATAATACAAGAATATTTCTGTCTGATTTTTTTGGACTCAAGCTCAGAATTTGAAAAAATGCAAATCAGAGTAACTATAGCTAGTTAACAAATATATAATTTTTCATTTATCAAAGTTTTGATATTAAATATTTTTTTAATATTCTATAAATGATTTGGTTATCTACTCTTTGCTATTAATACATTATTTCAGCCAAGACAGTCTTTGGCTAAATAAGAGCAGAGAGATTACATAAATTCTTATGATTGAATATAAGATATACTTGAAGACTATAAATTGTGCTAATAACAATAAAAATAACAGTCTAAATAATATATGGAATAAAATGTCTCTTCTTCCTTATAAACCTGCAAGAAAAAAGCTTGTTATGACTTTGAAAAGGAAAATAACTTTTCAAAAACACATTTCATATGAGAGAGAAAAAAACAATGAAATAAAAAAGATCATGATAGCAGCAATCCAACTTTTCAAAAAAAATTTTTTCTTATATTTGTTGAAAAGATTAAAAGACAAAAAGTTATCTTAAAATTTATCTTTCAGAAATATGGCAGTAAAGAAAAATAACTTAATCTTTTATTAATGGTTGATTTAGTAAAACATTAACAATAAATGCTTAGCAACTGCTGAAAATGAACTAAGCTTTAAGTATTTAAGGATAGTATTTCTTTTACAGCTAATGGTAAAAAAAGTAGCTGATCAATAAACATAATACCTAATCTACAAATATATATATATATATATATATATATATAACTAGGTGGGTATTTGACAGCCAATATCAATATATAGCTTCTTAGTTGTGGTAGGCAAGCATCATCATTGATAAAAAGGATTAACAAATTAAGAGAACACCCAAAATTAAGTCTGTTAATTTGTTTAACATTGTCTGAGCATTGATTTTAACCCTTTTACATCCAACTTGCTACAAATTTGCTTTTCATTTTTGTTAATCCACTCTTTTGCAGGCCTTTGTAATATTCAATGGCAAACAATACAATCCAATATAGCCAGTTGTCTTTTTCACAAAAGAAAATGTATTTTTAAAATGAAACAACAGTAGAGCAAAGATATTCAAATAGAGATTCTTTACTTCTACAACTGAAATTATTTTCTTCAATGAATTATTAAAACTCAGATCATGTGATACCTTTCAACATCTCCTAATCCTTTGCTACTGTCATATGATCTAATCTTTTATTCATAACACCTTTTTCTCAGAAACCTGGGCTAGAAGTAATTTGAAATAACCACTGCTGTTAAATATAATAAGCAACAGTAATATATTTATTGACTTTTGAATTAAAATACAAAAATAAGAAAAATAATTGAACTGCAGGTTATATTTAAGTCTAATAATAATCAAATCATGTGATGTCTTTTTCTTGCTATCAAAAAGATTTTTAGAATAGTTTTTTTCAATTAAGTAATACTATCTTGGAAAATATTGATATTGTTAAATCTTTTTTGCCTTTACAGATTAAAAAAAATTAAAAAAAAAATTAAATTTCTGTTAATAATTTATTCCTCATCAAAACAGAAGTATTGTATCATTTGAATAATTGTTATTTATACTATTAAAGTTAGAACATTTCTATTAACAAAGCTATTTATTTTTCACTGTTTATAAACTAGATCATGAGTGGATATATTTTTAGCATCTTGAAAGGACATATTGTAATGAGTTTAATTTTGAAAAGTATTGTTACAAAAATAAAACAAAAGATAAAAGAAAAATGAAAGATGGATTAAAATCATAAAGTTATTCCTAAATAAAACAAATATAAATAATTTTATTTCTGGTTTGTGATTCAGACTTTGGGCCAAAGTATTTGTATGATACTATTATGTAAATGGTATATCAGAATTTTACTCACAATAATTCTATAACTTATTTTAGCAGTCAGATTTTTCTATTATACTTTGAAACAAATGTATGTTTACTATACCAAATTACCAAATCACTAAATAAATAAATAAAAAAAACAAAACAAAACATAGTTCTCAAGTTGAATGTCAGAGCCAAGCTGACAAATTTTTTAGTTAAAAAAAAATAAATAAATAAATAAAATAAAAAAATGTAAAAATAAAAGCAAATATGCAGTCATGCACTTAAGCAGTAGCAACTGATATGCAAGATTTGAAATTCATTCAAGTATAATGTAACCAGTTGAATTTGCTATAGCAAAAAAGGAAAGAATAAAGGTTTATGATGGAACCTTAAAAACATAGTAAACTATCTCAAATTTAATTATCTAAAAATAAAAATAAAAATTCCATTTGAAAATCAAACTGGAGCTTCAAAATGTACGATTGAAAATTTACAAGTGCAACTTTTAAAAAATTAGATTGTGCTTTCTCAAAAGTAGAGTGAAATTTAACATTAAACAAGATTAAAAGCTTATCTGAGTTACATAAAATTTTTGGGAGATTCTAACAAATCACAAAAAGGCATAACACAATTTTTATTTTTGCCTACTAAAATAAAAGTACGGTAAAGAGAGTCATTTTCTCTTTCCAAGAGAGTTATCACAAATTCCTCATACATTTAAACTGTTCACAAAAAATATTTTCAGATTTTTGTGCTATATTTTACTAAGACTGCAAAAAAGTTTTTACTTCAGGTTATACTAAATACAGAATAATGATGAAAAATAAAATTTACAAGTTCCCGAACTTCATTATTCAATAATATAGCACGTAAAAACATCTCATTTGTCATAATCAAAATGCCCAATTCATCTGTTACGAAGAATAATATGAGTCAAGATTAATAATAATCCTCTTATATAATTTCAAAAATTCTTTTTAAAAGAATTGTAAGCATTGATACAATTAAGGGAACAAATTTTGGTTTCAATAAAATAATCCCATAAACCTTAACATGAATAATTTCCTCAATAGCATTTTGATGCAACAATTATTTTTTATCAGATATAGCAACATCCTTTAAGTTTCATCTCAGTTGCTCCTCTCATAAGTGATTTTATCAAAATATTATTAAGTCGTGCTGTCAGCACAGATTTCCCTGACTTTCTTTCTCCACCTGTCCCTATCATCCACCACTCCTTGCATATCTTCCAAATTACATCCTGTGTCCACACAGACCAAATGTAAATAAGTTCTTGGTAGTCTGCCAACACTGGCATGTCCATGTGTAGGAGTCCAAAGAATGTCACTTATAAGTTCACCCTTGCTTAAAAACATAATTCATGTTAAAAATTAAGGAAAATTTGCCGAACCTTCCTATGATATGAAATAAAAACTGGTTTTCAAACAGTTGAATCTAAAATGATTTGGAAATAATTTTTCTTGAGTCATTCTTCAGCAATTGCATGATTATCCTTTTATCATCAAGGAAAATGAACTTGGCAACCAAGTTCAATTTCTGGATGAGGCTGTTTGCATTTTATATTTTACTAATGTCTTTAGGAAAGGCATGAAACCATAAATTCTTCTCCCTCTTTCTATGGGTGAAATAGTAAGGCCAACTGGGCTCTCTAGTCTTAGTAGATCAATCAATGTAAAAAGGAAAAATCTTAATCCAAAACCCGATGTAACAAACAAGCCAGCAGTGTATTTCTCGAAACAACAACAAAAAAAGCAGATTAAGTTTCATCTCTCTTCAACATTATTGAATACAAATATAAGCATTAACAAAACACACACACACACACAATGTTCTTTTTAGTTGTTACTAACAATTGTCTGGCTTTTGGTTTCACTTAAAGATGCTGACATTTCTTTTAATTTCAGAAAAGTTTGAATTGTTAATTTATTTTTCATTGTAATATCCATGATATTTATCTTTCATCCAAGCCATCAACTACAATTTAAAAACAAAGCATTTTTCACAAGATTCAACTACTTAAAAAAAATCTCCAAGAAAGGTTTTTAAAATAACTGTCAGGATCATAATGGCAATTCTTGTAAAATTTGCAGTTGAGAAATCAAATTTAGATTTGTAAATAAGTTTGACTGTTTATTAACATATAATTTACGTAATCAGAACATTTTAAAAGGTAATAAACTATTAAAAAAAAAAAAAAATGTAATTTCTCAAAAATTAGCCACCCATAGCAGGTATACAAAACAGATTACAAAGAAAAAAAAAAAGCTTTTTCACACTAAGATCCAATAATTAATTTATGACTCATTTTTAAATCTATACTAATAATCAAAATACTATCAGAAATTTGTCAGATAAAATATTTCTGCTGACAAACAAAATTTCACTTTGAAACTTAAAACTCAAATTAAAGACAAGTTCATGAAAAAAATCAATAATGTTAATAAACAGATACCAGCAAATAAAGTCAATTGCCAAGTCTAAATTTGATCTTTAAAATGCCTTCTGAAAGTTAAATTATCAATGAGCTATTTGACCTTTCATTTCCTTCAAAGTAATATTAATCCATTAAAATCTTATAGTAATTCTTACGATAAGATTTTACAACTACAGACCAACTGGATTAAATTTTAATCCATTCATAAATAACACATTTCATATCTAAAACAATATTTTAAGTATATTCTGGTAAGAACCTGAATAACCATGAAATATTAACTAAAATCAAAAAACAAATTAGAAAATGCTGGCCCAGAAAAACTAGATAACTATTCATGATGTTATTCATATGAGGAAGGATTTTTGTGACTAATTTAGACACTGTTTTGTAATGACCAAATCAATCAGAAGACAAAAACAGATGAATAAATTATAAAAAGAAATTCACATATCTGCATTGATATTTTGTTTAAACACAAAGCAGTAAAGACTGAATTAAATTCAGATTCTCAAATGAAAAAAAGTACATCTTTTATTACCAGTACGAAATATATTTTAGCATTTCTTTGTTTTCTTATTTCAAATTCTTCATATACCTTCTGACAATAAGAGAGTAATTGTGGTGTAGTAATGTACTGGACTGCAACATGTTAGTAAGTGAGTTCAAATTCTAGTTGCACTATTAAGTTCACTACCTTTGGGAAAAGTATCAACCCCTATTACCCTCTCCCCGCTCCACCGTTATGGGTTAAATAGCATCACTGATGTTCTTCTGCAAGGATTACTTTGGCATTAAATAACCCACAAAGGTTGATATGCCATTAACTAAAGTAAGATAAACTAATATAATTATGAGATATATTCTATTTTCACTTCGGATATATAGATGTAAATCAAGGAAAAAATTTGCACTACATTCAATATATATATATTAAAAGTGAATCCAAATAAAATATAATTAAAAAGGGGAGCTGAGTTTTGATGGATCAATTTTAATGGCATGTCAACCCATCTAAGGTTATTATTTTATGCCTAGGGGTCAAGGAATCATTTTCATAGTATCTCCATATTAACTACATATTTTATATAGTAGTTTCTTAAAAGCTTTTTTCCACATAGTCCTATTGAATACAATTAATTTTTAAATAGATCTATTTGATTCATAGATGGGACTTAAGAGGTACAATAACTTTGAGTCAGAGTGAACTTGGGAGTTGTGGCAATGAAGGGGTACTCCATAATCTCTAAAGCTTCAGAACTGGAAACTTGCCATCAGATGCAATTTAACATTACACCCAGAACATTCTTTTTAGAGAAGAGGGTCTTATATCTATGCACAGAATACTGTGTATTCAAAGCTGTGCCAAAAGAGTTAACTGATCTTTGAATCAAACTTGAGCAAAGATAACTTAAATAACTAAAACTTTATTACAAGTAGAGGAATATTTTATACAACTGCTTGTGATTTAATATTCATTAAAATTCAAGGCATAAAGAATAAAGATAAATGGTAATCAACCTATATAGTAAGCGTAAATAAGTAAAAGACAGAAAAAATAAATTTTACAAACCAGAGTAGAAATAAATGTTAACGGTGGTAGAGTCTTAGAATTCACATAAAGGTTAATCTTTCTCATACAAGGACAACATTATATTGTCCCATTTGATTGTTGGTTGTGTTTCATGGCATATCAACACTTGATGGTTAATTAATGTCAGATTCTGTTTATATATACATGATTTGTAAATGAATAGTTTGTTGGGAACATTCTTAACAAGCCAGAGCTTATTTGTTTGCACACAGTTAAATGGTTTCAAGTATTGCAATCTAATATTAATAATTCTATTCAATTTATTCATTCATTTGCACACATTGAAATGGTTCCAAGTATGTAATATTAATTCAATTTGACATGTCATTTGTTTACTCAGAGTTAAATAATCTTAAATATAGTAAATGATTAAATAGTTCTATTTCACCCATAGATAGGACCCTAACAGGTACTACTCCTCCAGGGCTGAGTGGACCTGGGAGTAATGGCAACAGAGTACTCCACATTCCTCAAAGCTCCAGAACTGGAGCCTCACCATTAGATGGTTTATTGTCACATACAGGACACCTGTTGGCAGGTTTTTTTTTACCCCTCTGTAGAGATGCAGTCAGCATATTCTACAGCCCCAGTTGACAGGGCTTACCCAATTTAAGAACATGGAAGAAAATAGTTCATTTGCAAATAGCATCAAATATGGAATTTGGAAATAAAAAATTCTAATTCTAGCTTTAACTGCAGCTATGGATTCACTGCTGCTTGAGACTGGTTCTACTGTTAGTTTGATAAATATTTTTATACAATATGAATGCAACATACTAAAAGAGTACACAGGTAAAAGATAATGCTGATGTAGGGATTCTTCTACTCAATGTTAAAATACAGGAGTTACATGCCCTTGGCACAGGAAACGGTAGAGGTTATCTTCTCTTCTTTAGCTCCTGCTGCTACCTTTTTGGTGTTTTAATTGAGGAAAATTGCAAGGATTCAAACTCAAATCATTTTTCTTAATCTTTGTTGTATAACATGAACAGAAAACAGTAAGCCTTGATTATTTCAATATAAAAATGATCTCCCCCCCTCTTTCTCTCTCATGTACACAAACAATATTAAAGCTTGTAGGATGTTGCTTAACTCATTTCACTGATTTTCACAATTAATTTGGCCACAAATTGTATGTTCCAAAGTTTTAGTAGGCAATTTTTGTAGCACTTCTATTAACAAAGGATTAAAAACTTCAACAAATCGCATTTTTGTAATATTTCTTTAAGTAAATAAACTTGTGTAGGTGCATAGTTGATTTGCTACAATGATTTTTATAGATGAAAGTAATTTAGTTAGTTTATATATTTAATACACAATTTTGTACATATAAATATATTTCTATATCTACAAAATAATTATTTTCATATTTCTAAAGTTATTTGATCAAACATTCAAGATCATGAAAAAACAAAACAAAGTTTCTAATAAAGTTACACACATATCTTATATAAAAACAGCTGTTGTCAGTAAATTTGTTTGTCTGTATACCTTAATATGTTATGCTTAAGCAAACTATATTATATAAAATCAATTACTTGAAACAGGCATGATTTGAAACTACATATATCCACTGTAGACTAGGCCCATCTCCATATGAACACATATAAATACATTCTAATTTTCACAATGTGTTGATTTAAAAAACTTTAGTTAAATCTTGGTATGCAATTATTTAAATGAGTCACGATTTTTCTACCGACAAATCCTTTTCTAAAAAATCATTCTTAGAAAGTAAATTAGAAAAAAAAAAAAAAAAGGATTTAAAAGATTTAAAAAAGAACAAAAAAAAAAAAATAATTCATTTTTTTCTTCTTTCAAATTAATTACTGTTCCAACCAAATAAATTTTTAAAGAAATATTTTTTAACAATACACTTTGAAGATTTAGAAAAAAATTGAAAAAACGGATATTTGAGATTATTCTTAGACTTAATCTTTTCTTTTTTTAGCTTCAGAATAACAGAACAAAAATTTATAGTGATTACAAATTAATTTTTCAAAATTATTCAGTTTCAACATTCAAATTAGTTGTGGATATTTATTGTATCCTAACTTTTAACAAAGTTTCTTAGATATAAAAAAAATTACAGTGAAATTTTGTATTGAATTTCACTTAGTTCTGGAGATCTGGGGAGTGTGGAGTACCCCTTCACTGCCATTACTCTTAAGTTCACATTGACCCAGAGTGGTAGTACTTGTTAGGGTTCCATTTATTGGTCAAATAAATCGGATTGAAAATTATTAGTATTGGAAAAACTTAAACCACTATATAACAAATGTAAATATGAATGCACAATGAATGTGATTCACTAACCTCTAGGCATTAACTAATCTAAGACAGTTTGACATGTTAAAATCACTACATGGAAAATAATCAAAGATTTAAGTACACTTATCAATTGTATTGTATCTCTGTTTCATGAGACAGGAAAACTATGTTATAAAATGACAAAGCCTAAGGATAAAAAGGAGATTGAAAAAACAAAAGAGCTTTTGACCTCAGAGAAGAAAACTCTTCAGATCTTGTCATTTTGGAAGCTTTTGGTTCACTTCCAAATTTTATCATTTTGGTTATTCACTTGTGAAATTTAATTTGTAGCTAAGTGTATAACAAATGTTGAACAATTTATTTTATATTTTAACATTTTGTCTTGTTATTTCAATCCAAAACTGAAACAAACAAAAAGAAAAGAAAATCATAATGGAAGAGAAAAAGAAAAAATAATTTTATTTTTTGTTCCTCTTTCAATAGTGATGATTTTCTTTTCAGAAATTATAAGATGACTACTGCCATCTTGAATGATTATAGCCATCTTTACCACCAAAATTTCAACTCAAACATTGTGATTAATAACTAATTCAACTTGTGAAAAATATACAACATTCAAAAGATGATAAAATAGTAAGACATCTGTACTTTGTTAGATTATAGAGATGTACACTTGAACAGCACTTATGCAACTCTCTAGGTTTACATAGCTACAACCCAATGATAAGCATAGCAAAATAACTAGTGCCAATGCAAACTGCAGGTTTTATTTCAGAGTACCTTCTCTTAGAATTTTCCTATCAAAGGTTACCTAAAAGTCAACAGAAGTTTGATACTAGAGGTTGTCTTCACCATGGCTTTGTCATTAGACTGGAGCCTTATATATATATATATATATATATTTAATACTAGTGTTTTTAAGCTATCATTTTGTACATTAACCTTTTTAGAAGACTTTGTTTTACTCTAAGACTTTTAGCTTCAGAAATCAAAATTTCAAATTATAAACCTCTAAACTTGGAGTTATCTCTCTTGGAAAATAAAGCTTTAAACCTACATTATTGGAGTAAGCACAAATACAGACCCTACACTATTATTAAATAGTTAATTGGGCCCAAAATTGCATTATTCTTAAAGAATATTTTCATATTACTGTACTAATAAAATTCATTACGATGTACCATTTTTGCTGAGTTACAAAATACAAAAGTTGGTTGGAAATCCTCAACATAACAGGCATTGTTTCTGTCTATCCACCTAAATATTCTCATCTTCTATCACTATGTACTAATACATTCTTAGTTTATATATTTTCTTAACTCTATAATATCAAACAATATACTCATCAACACAATCACCAATGATAACTTCTATCAAAAACAGGATTTTTTTCCAAATCCAAGAACCATGAAATAATATACACTGTGTTCACTGACATTCAATTTGACAGGATGAAAGTTATCTTTTAAGTTAATCAAAAAAGAATTCAAATAAAATTTTATGAAATAAAATTCAGAAAAAATTATAACTATGCAAAAATAATGTGTAGCTTCTCCCTTTGCCTGAATAATGGCAGCTATACAATATGGCATAACCTACAAAGTGCTGGAGTTGTTGCATGTGTATATCTATCCAGACACATTCCAGGGCTATCCATAACTATGTTGTACTTTTTGAGAGGGGTTACAGGAACTTTAATGAGATCTGCAACATGTCTCATAGTGTTTAAGTCTGGTGAACACACAAGCTTATGTGTATGTGAAAGTCAACTGAGTATTTCTGGAACAGTTTCAATCTCCTTGATCATCTGAGCTGGAAATGTAACTTGTCTGACCAAGCAATACAGCACTTGTCTTTCAATAGCTATATTGCTAGGTGAAATGCTGTAATCAATGCTATGGTGTCAATAATGATACCCTTGTTGATCAAACACTATGAAACTTCATAGAATGCAGAATATGTTATACAGTATATTGACTGATGAGTTGAATAATATCAGTGTTGAATTGGGATGTAATCTAATGTAATGTCCCCATTTGATAAATGGTTACCATCTTTATCAGTCTTGTTTGTGCATGACTTGTGGACACTTTTGGTTTTCATATGCTGCTAATGTCTACTTGGAATTCTTACATTCCTGATATACTCTTCCCACTTTATGTATTTACCCAGCCCCTTCGCCACAAGCAAAATGTGTCACAAGTTTGATTTTTAAGCTGAGTACTGCTGGTGGGAATTTAGAATTTTCCTTCTCCTGAACTGGTTGCCTAACCAAAACTAAAGTACTTAGTCTGTCTTACTATTTACCCATAGATGAGAGAAGAACAGATGGATTCATGCCCAAGAGTAACCGAGAGCAGTTCTCACTAAAGAGGAAGTGTATCTGGCCTTAAGAATCATTCTTCAGTTAAAGAATGTTAAATCCTGTTTGTATGCCATGGCAGCCACATGCTTCTTTATCTATCAAAGATAAGCATCAAACTGAGTCCATTCCTAAAGTGTATGTGTATAGGGGCAAAAACTATTCAGTATACTGCTGTCTCTAAATTTTGATACTTCAGTTTAAAAGTAATTTTTTCAAAAATGATTAGATCAAAATTGTATGACATTAAACTTACTTCAAACTTGATCTTTTATAAATCAATTTGCCAATAATTCCTTTTCTGTAGAGTAAATATTGAAAATAATAGTAAAATAAAATTGTATTATAATAATCTCATTTTTCAAGATGGAAAAATGAAATTAGATTTTTTACACAATGATGTACACTGGAATAATACCCAAATTGTAAACAAAAGCCTACAGTATCTACTTTTACATTTGTTAAGACATACTCAGCTTTCAGACCAGGTGTTACTTTGTAAAACACATTAAGTGTACATGAAATATACATCTAAATTTTCAAAACCCAATCAAGTCATGAACTGAAATTTGAAAAAGCTATATAGCATAAATATTAATGTTAAAAAGTTGATGAGGTCTCTTTTTCTAAATATAAAAACATTATATCAGAGGGTTGAAAGTAATGCTTCTCATTTATTTACATAGAAACTTCAATAGATAAAAGCAACAAAATAAGACTGTAGGATAGAGTAAGTTTTTAGTGACAAAACACTATTATATTACAGACATTAGCACTGGCTAGGCATTTTCATCCATATGCCACATGTCATACTTGTAAAATTTGTATCAGCAGATGAGACACATTTTCCCCCAGAAGTGATAATAGAATCATTGTCAGGAAAATGTTGTTTATGTAGTCCATCTTTCAACAGCTTGATTGATGAGCTGATTGAGGTGCACTTCATTTTGTGGTTTGACATCGGAGTTGAACATGGCTTATCACTCACATCACTGTCACCACTGCTGAAACTTATAGCCTACAACCTCACCATGCTAACATCCACTGTTTCATGCCAATGAATGTTAATGAGTGTAATTTTTTCCAAATGGAAAACTACAAAGACACACCACTGTTTTCTTATCAAACTATTTAATCCAGACTGCCATTCAGCTGCTATCTGTAACAAACCAAAGAAAACTTACCTCTGATATTATGGGACAACATAAAGAAATAGGAAGTATTATTTTTAGAGCAACATTCTTATAAATGCAGCATCACAAGCAGAAATGTATAGCCAGTGGTGACTATATGAAAAAGTAATGTTTTGTAGCTGAAAACTTGCTCTATCCAATAATGATATAATGCTCTGTATCTGTTATAAGTTCTGTGGAAATAAATAGAAGACTTTATTCTTGGAGCACCCTTCATAGTTTGAGGCCTTGTAAAATATAAAAAAATAACTGAAATAAACACCACAGTTATATTATACCGGCTCATTGGTCCAGGAGACCTGGGTTCAATCCCAGGTCACATCATACCAAAGACTTTAAAAAATGGTACTTGATACCTCCTTGCTTAATACTCAGCAATATAAGGTATGTATCAAGGGTAAAGTGGAGCAATCCAGGGAAAGGAGTAGCAGCCTCTCCTACACCTCGATGTAGTAGCTATTGAAAAGGGGGCCTTCTGGTTGCCCTCTACTACAAACGCCAGCTTTATTTTACTTACTTATTTGATAATCATAAGAAATAGTGCAGCTAATCTTAATAGAGATGGATAATATACAGCTAATTAACTTTTAGAGAAACGTATAAATTTTTATTGTCAATATCAAATCACACCAAATGCATGCAGGACACAAATTCATCAATAGTTTCAGCTTATCTATATCATTTTCACCCTTAAATAAATTACCTAGTAGTTATAAACTTAGGAAACAAATTCAAGATTGTAAAAACTTCATTTTCATTAGATGAAATGCAGCTTTAAATATTGTATCATATTTAGAAGATAAACTTTCCAAAGACAATAAGATTCTTTTCAATACTGAACCATAAATTATACTTTTAAAAAAAGTACACAATAAAAAATAAAGATATTTATCTAAAATTGGGAATGTTTAGCAAATACATCTGAGCATCCAAAAATCTGGAAAATTTAAAACAATTTTTTAACACCAAATATATTTACATTAGTTTTTAGAGATGAATAAATTAAAAAGATGTGCATTGTCTTCTTTTTTTTAACTAGCAAAAAGTACACACACACACACGCCTTCATTCCAACTGTCATGTCTACTAGGAGGTACTCAATAGAATAATGGTTATCATCATCAAAAGTGGACTCAGCTACCCAACTTCAAATCCTGAAAGAGGATATCTGCATTTCACATAGCACTATTATCCTTGGGAAAGGTATGAATCAACTATTCTCCACCCAGCAGACTGAGCTCTTTAACATCGGTGCAGCAACAAGTCTAGGAGAAAAAAAAAACTGAATTCAAACCAGGCCCGAAGAGGGATAGGTTCCACAAGGTTATTCTTGCCCAAGACACATTACAGGAGTAGCACTCCCATGATAAACCAGGTTATGGGATAAGCCTTCTGTAAGTTCATATAGTAATGGAAAATGTTCCTGAGTGCTTGAATCTAATTTCCTTCCAGAAAATCGTTTTACTCAAAGAAAACAGTTTAACAGGAAAGATAGCATACTGGGGGAAAGTTTTAAACTACATATTCCCTCACTACTGCACTCGTGATCACTCAGAGACTGATTTGTAGTCATGCTAACATCTAAAATTTTAAAGTATAGCTGCCTTGAAAAAAAAAAAAAAAAAAAAAAAAAAAAAAAAGCGGTAATGTTCCAGTTTCTTTCTGTTGCTGATAAGAAACTCAATTTACAGTGATTCCCCCCACCTTTTTTTTTTCACTAAATATATTTATACTGAAATATATATACATGATTTATCCATACATAAACTCAATGTCCCTGTTGGGTTTGACTGTTTTGTGGTTTGTTAAAGCATGGAACTTTAAACTATCATAACTTCTTATTAGTTTATTCAAACTACTTTTCACTGTTTATGATGAATATATAGTTATTTGCTAAGTTTAGCTGTGGCACAAGACCAGAAGTATGAGACACCTAATAATAAATATAAATCAACCAGTCAAAAAAAAAAAAAAAAAAAAAAAAATTCAATTTTTAGACATTCACTGCATCTGTTTTGCATGTGTGCGTGCACATGTTTAATCTCGTAATAAGCATTTGTTTATGTAACTAAAGCTAAAGAAGGATATATTGTTTAATCAGACAAAATGTTCTTTTTTAACATTTGTTGTATATATTTTTGTTTTTAGTATTCATATAATCTATAAAAAAAAAAAAAAAAAACAAAAACACAATCAATTTAAAACTATGCTTAACACTTCAAATTTTTTTGCTTTCTTAAAAAAAAAATTCATTTTAATCCTATGAAACTAAAAAATCTAAGCTAGTTGAGAATACCTATTTGAAGAACAATTATTTTTAGTTAGTATTAAGAATTAAATTTGAAATCTCAATTTCCAGTCAAATCCTATAGCCATTAAACTATTCTTGAGAAATTCATCCTAATATTTAGAGGCTCAGAGACAAGTTCATTTAAAATACAAAATAAAGATAGAGTCTACAAAAGAAAGGAATGATGGTGTAAATATATGAACAGAAGATCAGTTTAACAGATTAGGCTGGTTTGGTTTAGTTTCTTTGTTTAATGGCATATCAACTTAAGTAAGTTATGTAATGCCAAAGCCATTCTTGTAGAAGAACAACAGTGATACTATTTAACCCACAGTTAAGGAGATAAGGAGTCTGAAAGTGAATTTATTAGCATGACTAGAGTTCAAACTCACTTGCTTTGAAGCCACAGTCCAGCATTTTAGTCATTTAGCCACAGGGACTTTCTCTCTGATCAGGCTGTTAGTATTTTCTTTAATAAATTATTGGGTGAGTGGAGATCATATTTACTATCATTCAGAACAAATCAATTCAACATAGAAAATGCAAAGTCAAAAAAAAAAAAAAAAAAAAAAAAATTATTCATGTATGTATTTATTTAACCCCTCTGCCATGAACACGTTATGACACAAGGTCAATTTTTAAGTGGAGTGAAGTTGGTTTAATTCTGGGGTTTTCCTTCTCCTAGAATGGTTGCAAAACCAAGGCTAAAGAATCCAGTCTACCATACTATTTACTCATAGCTAGAGAGAGAATAGATGGATTCATACCTTCCTACGAACATTAGAACAAAGTGAAATGCAAACAGCCTTATCCAGTATTTAAAATTCGGGCCACTGATTCCATTTCCTATGACGATAACCATTACACCAAGTGCACCTCCATTGGAAGAGTATATCAGGAATGTAAGAATTCCAAGTAGACATTAGCAGCATATGAAAACCAAAAGTGTCCACAAGTCATGCACAAACAAGACTGATAAAGATGGTAACCATTTATCAAATGGGGACATTACATTAGATTACATCCCAATTCAACACTGATATTATTCAACTCATCAGTCAATATACTGTATAACATATTCTGCATTCTATGAAGTTTCATAGTGTTTGATCAACAAGGGTATCATTATTGACACCATAGCATTGATTAATCAGGGCTAAAGAGCCCAGTCTGCCCAATTATTTAATCATAGGTGAAGGGAGAAGAGATGGATTCATGTTTTTTTCAAGGGCATTGGCATGAATCGAAATGCAAACAATCCTTGTCCAGCATTTGAACTTGAGTCACCAGTTCCATTTCCTAAGATAATAACCATTACACAAAGTACATATTCTAAATTGCATAAATTACACGTAACCTAACACAAACCTACATGACTATATAGTCAAAATATCTAGAGATTTTTCATTCAATTTTAAGCAGAAAAATCTTAACATCAGTTAACTTTGCTTATTGTTTTATTTTCAAATACAGTGCAAAACATTTCAAATCACATGTGGGTATATTTTACTTATGAGAGCTACTTTTATCAACCACATTTTAAAAAAATAATTCTGATAACAGAAAAAACAAAAAAAACAAAAAAACAACAACAATGAACCATATCTGTATAGTCATTTCCAATTCCATTGAAAATATATTGTTTTTGATACTTCATTATACTTTTTAGAAAACTAATCAAAATTGATCTCGTTGAATTAATTTTCAAAATCAGTAAATATTTGCTGGATAATTTTGTCATAATCACTCTTAAATATCAATTCAAGATGAAACAGAAAAATTTACAAATATACTATATATAAATATAGGTTTATTTTGGTTCAACTTCTCAGCCTTTTGTATAATGATAAAGGAGATTTGATCAGATAGATTTACTGGGGTTAACAACTTAAGGCTATAGCCCACAATAAATGTAAAAACCTTTGTACAAACAGTTATTTCAACACATATTAATGTATATACCTTATGCACACAAAATAAACTATTGTTTAAATCAGTACATGACATACTGAATTCAAATTCCTATTGAAGCTGCTTAGGTTCATTTTGCATAAACTGCTTCAGGGAAGGAATAAATCCATTTTTCCTTTTACTATTCCATCACTAAATAGGTTCCAAAATGTCTCATCTTTGGCATGTCACATTAGTTGACAGAAGAAAATGGGTAGAGTAAATTACTTGTCCATAGAGTTGCCAATGAATACATTTGGGGATTTTTTTATCTTATGGCTGAGACAACTTTTGCTTACTTGGAGTAAAAAGAACATGCTGCTTTATATCTTTCATGGAAGCCATTTGTAATGCGAGTCAAACAGATTTGTAGTTTTGAGACCTTATGTTAATATCACATATGAATATGCATGAATGATGGTTTGGCTTGGTTTCTTTGTTTAATGGCATATCAATCTTCATGGATTGTTTAATGTCAAATCCACCTTTGTAAAAAAAATAGTAGAGGTGCAATTTAACTAATAGCCATGGAGATAAAGGGATTCATACTTTTCCCAAAGATATTTGTCCAAAAGTGAATGTAATAGCATGACTGGGGTTGTAACTTGCTTACTGCAATGTTGCAATTCAGTACATTAGCCACTACATTATAGGGACTCCCCCCTCCCAATGAGTTATCATGTACATGAGGACTTTAAAGTAACAGACAGCAGTCTTTAGTCAACAATGATTTCAAGAGAACCAGAACAAAAGTGACACTTAGTTGGAACATATAGAGCAAACCTTTGTGAAAGTAAAGGGAGAAACAAAGCAAGAAGGAAAACAAGTTCTGTCGGCCTTTACCACTTAGAACAAACAAGAAACAAATCTTTCAGTATTGTTCATTACAATGCCATTGGTTTATATATTGCTAAAATGATTCATAATAGAAATGATTTCATAACTTACTAAAATACAAGTTAAAAATGGAATCATTGGAGCATCAGCTTCTTCAAAGAGCTCAAACTGAACAATATGAATTTTATACTTTTTTCACAAATTCAAAAAACAAACTTTTTGGGTTGTTTCTTAAGGAAGGAAAATCTGCTCAATCTTGCTATAAGTACCCATGATACTTTACAATGAAGGTTTTATACAGGGGAATGGTTAGCTAATCTTACTACCATTGGAGGAGTGTTTAGCATAATGGTTAGCTAATCTTACTACTATTGGAGGAGTGTTTAGCATAATGGTTAGCTAATCTTACTACCAATGGAGGAGTGTTTAGCGTAATGGTTAGCTAATCTTACTACCATTGGAGGAGTGTTTAGCATAATGGTTAGCTAATCTTACTACTATTGGAGGAGTGTTTAGCATAATGGTTAGCTAATCTTACTACCAATAGAGGAGTGTTTAGCGTAATGGTTAGCTAATCTTACTACCATTGGAGGAGTGTTTAGCATAATGGTTAGTTAATCTTACTACCATTGGAGGAGTGTTTAGCATAATGGTTAGTTAATCTTACTACCATTGGAGGAGTGTCTAGCATAATGGTTATCTTTGTAGGAAATAGAATTGACGACTCTGATTCTAATTCTGGATGAGGGTGTGTTGCACTTTGTGATAATGCTCTTGAGAAAGGTATGAATCCATCTGTTCTCTCCCCATTCTGCAAGATATAGAAAAATAGATGGGCAGGCTGAGTTCTTTAGCCTTAGTTAGGCAACCAGTCTACTTCACTTAAAAATTGATTTTGTGTTACATCCTGCCAGTGACAGAAAGGTTGGGTAAATGTACACTACCATTGTCAATGAATTTGTTTCATGCAATGGGTTCCACAAATACAAATTATGCAAAGTTCATGGAGTTCAATAAATCAACAAAATAATTTCTCATGAATTTCTTAAAACAAATTAAGACTAAGAAAATACTTTAAAGTAATGTAAAAAATATAAACCATAATTTTTTTGCAGTTGTAAAGATATAGCAATTTACATATATAAAGAAAATTCTTTTGTCAGCTCAGACAAATGTGCAGATAAAAAATATCTCAAATAAAAATAATACAGGTGCAAAGAAATCAGTTCCAAATATAAAATTTAATTTAATGTTTTAACCATCTAGTGGAATTCTCAATTCCCTTTTGTGGAAAAAGAGTTGAGAGTACATTATATTTCATACAACTTCTCTTTTTTGGTCACCACAAGGGGAATTTTATAATTCTAAATTAAATCTGATGATATCAGTGGAAGTATAACTCATTTTTTAGAGGGAATCAGAAATACATATCCCTTGAAATACAGTTTGCTTATTTCAATATAATTTGTTTTCCTGAGGTGCCAAGGTCATATTCATAAGAGTTGAAAGAAAAAAAAACAAAAAAACTAATTTCATATAAGTTTCGATTAGTTAAATATAAATCCACACCAATTACGAGTTGAGACTTGATCAAGTTCTAACATAAATGCACAAAGACTGTAAGTTATGCTAGTTGGATAAAAATCAAGAAGATAAACATCTTTACATCTTGATGTATTAAGTTAGAGATTTGATCAAGTTGTATAGATTTATCAATTTAATCTAAAGGTAGCAGCATGACAGGTTGCTTCACAATCAATTCCTTCATAACAACCTGATGATATTATTGTTCAATGATTTTAATAAATATCAAGAAGCATCCCATTACTCATCATAATTTTTTAAAAACTGATAAAAATAAGAGAACATTCATTTTTCAGTTTATATTCAAATATAACATTGTCAATATCCACAATTTTCAAATAAAAGAATTTAAACTTTGAAAGTTATTTTAACCATTTGAATAAGAAATGATATATTTGACAATTCTGTTATATATTTAAAATAAATTTATATTAGACATATTTATCAAAAAATAGTGTCTCTGAAACAAATATTTTTCATCTTAAAAAATTTGTAAAAATAATCTCAGGAAAAATGTTGTCCTGTAGGGAAGAGAAATTTTTTTTTAAAATTAAATAAAATTAAAAAATAAATATAAAAAAAAAATGCAGAAATTCCCAGAAGCTCTTGATAAGAAAAGGGGTGACGCATGTGCAAAAAAGGAACCGTCTTAGCAAAAGAAAGAATCCCTTTCTCTTTCAGCAGTGACCAGTGAAGTGAAAACACTTAAATCTTTCTTGCTGCAGGTGGAAGGCCCCACATGTTCGTTTTTATGCAGCATGCTGGTTAACTTTTCTACTTGTAGCTGCAGCCTCTATTACCTGCAACCCACGACTAAAAATACCAAATAATGGACTCATCAAAAACCACAACTAAAATACCAAATAATGGACTTGCCAAACTACAACTGAAAACACCGAATAAACGACATTATCGATCCCGAAAGTGACTAGTGAAATTCCACGCATGAGTTGTGAAAAATGACAGTTCTCAAATTCTGCACAAAGACATTTCCTCACAATATAGTTTGTGTAAAAATTCAAAATGCAATAAAATTGAAATTAAGATATTTTTTTCTCCCTTCTTTCCTTATAATTCCTTTGCAACCTTCATAGACCAAGAAAAGTAAACCAGCAAATTAATATAGTATAAGAAAAGAAACCAAAATGGAATCAGATAAAAACAACAACCAAAAATATCATAAGCCTCATAGTTCAGAAAGCAAATAAAATTGGCATCCAAAGAGTGCCACACCTCATGGTGTGTGTGTGTGTGTGTGTAGGGGAGGGGAGACTTCTGTGAGGAAAATTACCCAGAAAGGACTCATTCTACCTACATACTCTTTGGCCGTGAACTCCTTTGACTTCAAAGAATATTTTAAAAGATATAGAAAAGAAGGGAGAGACACAAAGAAAGAGAGAAAATAGAATTAATTTTTTTTGTTTAAAAATTCTTTTTTATCCTGAGCAATGCTATTCTTCTGCTAATATAAAATATACTCAAAGCCAGTTAGATTGGTAACAATGACAACAATTGATTATCTTTGTTAAAGAAAGAGGTATTATATTTAGTATGGCATTTCCCAAGCTTGTTTCAAAAACCAAGACATCTTTGAAGATGAGCTATAAGTTTCAAGAGAAGTTCAAAATTCTAAGATAAGAGTAACAAAACATTTATGACAAATGATATTGTTTGGTTGGTTTGGGTTTTATGGCATATCAAACTTTGTAGGTTATTTAATGCCAAATCCATTTTTATACAAATCAAGTTCTATTTCAAACAATTCAGTTAAGCATAAGTACACAGTTCAATTGTCAAAAACATTTCTATTTCAGGTTATTCAGTTTAGTCAAACAGTTCTAATTCAAACAATTCAGTTTAGTATAAGTATAGTTTTGTTTATACACACTTAAATGTCAAAGCAGTTCTATTTTGAACAATTCAGTTTAGTGTAGTACAGTTCAGCATGAGTATGCAGTTTACATATCAAAACAGTTCCATTTCAAGCAATTGAGTTTAGCATAAGTATGTAGTTTAGTTCTATTTGACCCATAGATAGAGCCCTATCAGACCTGGGAACGATGGCAATGAAGGGGTACTCAGTATTCCTCAAAGCTCTCTCATCACTGGAACCTCACCATCAAAATGTTTAATATCATCAGAGGTGCAGTTGGTGTATTCTACAGCCCCAGCCGACTGGGCAAAAAAATATTGTTCAAGAGAGTCAATACAGCAATGATAATTCATTTCAAAAGTTCCTATTAAATATTCATACAAATATGGAAAATGTAAGAAAATACCTCCACTCAGTACTTACAATATCAGATGCTTGTGGTATGTCTCTTGATTTTATATACAAGTGAATGTCTCATATGATAGTAATTTTAAAATGTCAAAAAATTACCATCGGCATTTTTGAAATTTCGAATTTTTTAAACTTTAGGTTAAAAGTAACTTGGTATTAAAACAGCACTTAATATTACCCAATAGCAACAAAAATATTAAATAGGTATGTATGAATATATTGTCCTTGTAACTGTGTATTCTGTAAAATGTATAAAATCTCTGGTTGAATCTATTGAGATTGAAATTATCAAATATAAATAGGTTACAATAGTAATCAAGTTTTGCTTTCTAAATCTAAATTTATGGTCAAGATTAAAAGCAGTAAGTAACCCAAAGCCAACCTTTTTTGACTTTATTTTTCCAATGCAAGTATCATTGGGGAAAGATAAAAGTTTTGGTAACTGCCAAAACCTAAATTTTTTCCGCAAAACTAAATACAATATTTCCTGTTGTTCATTGACAAAAATTTGTAAAATGATTTTGAATTCTCTCATAAATTTCTTTCTTTAACAAATAATTTTCAGTGATCATAAAATATGTAAAGAAAACTCAAATTTATAAAAAAATGTTGAGATTCTGAAACTGAACTAATAATTAAAATTTTTTGGTTATCATTTGTTTCAGCAAAATGTATTTAAGGAAAAACAGAAAATTTTATTTTTAAATTTGAATTAAAATTAAACATCCTTGTGCATAATGTGATGTACATCAAATACAATCAAGTTTGGTTTGGTTTATTTGTATGACAGCTTAAAAAACTCTTTACAAGATACTTAATATCAAAATTTGATTCATTTGTAAATATTTGATAATCATAACTACTATTACTCTTAATGTCTCAATGCAATAAAAAAAACAAAAAACAACAAACATCTTTTTTTGTCTATAATAATAATAATAATAATGATAATAATCATTTGTCTGCACAGTTATATATTATCAAGTATTCCTATCTAATAGAAATAATTTTCAAAACAGATCTATTTGACACATAGATGAGAATAAAAGGTACTGCAACTCAGCATCAAAGTAGACCCATAAGTAATGAAGGGGTTTATTCTATACTCTCCAATGCACCAAAACTGGAGTCTTATCATTGGATGTAGTTTAGTGTAATAACCAGGACATTCCTTTTTTTAAGGGGAATGAAGTTGGTATATTCTAAGCCCCACTGACAGAGACGATCAGTTTTGTAACAGCTAATATCACTACTCCAGTAAATTGGATAAATTAAAGTCTAAATCAGAATTTTGTACTTACAAAGATGAAAATAGTCTATCGGTTACATAATTTAAAATAGTATTAAATCAATATTTTTTTCATTAAGTAAAACAGTAGCAACAAATTTTAAAAAGAAATATAAATTTGTAATTGTGTGGTTACTGGACTAGTATAAAAAAATCAAAACAAAACAGAAACAAATTAATTCAGTTTATACATTTTGTTTGGATTTACTTTTTATAATCTTGTATAGCTGATTAGAAATTAAACAAATTGCTCTAGTTTGGATTCAAATATTGAAGGAAAAAGAAAAGAAAAACAAAACAACAACAAAAAAAAAACAAAAAACAATCATGCTACTGGCTGACAAATTCTTATATATATGAAGGAAGGTGGTTGTTCAACCACATGTTTGTTTGAAAGTCAGTTTATATAATTTTTAGAAATTTGATAAAATCTTGAAAATAAAGCTCATATTTCATTCAAGATTTTCAGAAATCAAAGTTTTACTAAAATTCTATTTCTTATAAGAAATATGTTGAGTTCATCACTAAGGAAATAATTGTTTTGTTTAAGTTTTGCTATTGTCACGTGGTATCCCACTGAGAAGATAGAAATAAGATTACTATTATCCTCATGTTTGAATTAACAGTGGCAAGCCATCAGAGAATGACCGTTAAGACATCATAGGAATGTGGGTCAATCCCAAAGTACCAAATCCAAGTCAGAATGGAAAAACAGATGTTTGTACTTGGTGACCTGATGGAAAAAGAATGGGATACGGGATGACACATTGCCTGGCCAAGGGGGAAGAAGAGAGAAGCCAAATGATTGGCTGGGACCCTAAAACAGAAGTGGGGACTCCGTCCCGTCAGCGGAAATAGATAATAAGTAAGTTAGTTGTTGGACAGGGTTCGTGGCGGATGGAACCAAAGTCAAGTACTCCGGGTAAAAGAAGACGAAAAGAATATCTCAGACACGAAGGAGCCATTTCTTCAAGCCAGTACTAAAAATAGCATAAAGTCTATTAGCCCGTAAAAGAGGAAATATTCTCCACAGGAACTCCGTCGAAAAAAAAAGATAAGTAAACTTTGAGACCGTTTCTCCTTATACCCAATTTTATATACCCTCTCTCTCTCTCTCTTAATTTAAATGAAAACGAAAGAAAAAAGAAGAAATACATTTATGTTCATGGACTATTCATTCATGATATATTTGACATGTTGAAGGTGTATATCTATGTGTAGTAAAAGATTGATATATTTTAATGTTCCCACGTGCTTGAAGTTGTTATTTGCAGCGTCCGCTACGAATTTGTTATTTCATGTTTCTTTTCCATCTTCACGTTGCCTTATGTTTTCTTGCTTAAAATTGTCCTATCAATTCCTTTAAAATATCACACGGGAAACCGGAATTGCCGACTATTGGAACTAATATTATTACGTCTAAACCTAGAGGTCCATATCTTCCATTGTTCTAGGGGAGGAAGACAAGCGGCCTTGGTGGGTGTGTGTATAGTGTGAAATTTGGAACCCCTTGCCAGCGGCGGTCAGTCTAGCCATAAATTAATCCCCCACATAATATGCCAGTTCTTATATGCCTGAGGAAAAACTCTGAACGAGGACTTATTATACAAGGGATCAAGTGCCAGTCTGCCCCGTCTTCACATGTGCGAAAATAAAGTCCCGTTTTGGGATTTTAAAGAATTTACCGTCACACTATGCTGATAAAATTAAATCTATATTTATTGATACAACAATTAAAAATTGTTAAAAAAAAATGTAAATCATGTATATAATATGGATTGAGAAAAAATCTTATGAAAAAGATTCTAATATCATGATTGATTAATTTTAGGGTTATTTTAAGCCTACAAGTTTGGGATTTGTATTCATTGTACATGTATATTTTATGTGTAGTTTTTTAAAGATTTTTTGTGCACACAATTATGATATTAAGTATTCCTATTGAATATAAATCATTTTTAGACTATTTGACCCATAGATGGGACCCTAACAAGTACTACCATTCTTAGGAGTAATGGCAATGAAGGAGTGATTCCATACTCCCCAGAGCACCAGAACTGGAGTCTCATCATCAGATGCATTTTAGTGTCATGCCAAGGACATTCCTTTTCTTACCCTTTTGTGGGGAATACAATCAGTATATTCCAAGGGCGAACATTTATATCAGTTTTTATGATTAGATGAATCTCTTGCAGAAGAACTGACATTAAAAAGGTTTTCATTATTTTGCTTCTCCTTTGATAAAAGATTTTTCAATGAATGATGGTCAACAAACTAAACTTCTACTCTAAACCAAAAATAATAACCGATTTTGGTATTAACCATACTCTCCCTCTCTCAATAAGCCTGATTAAGTATTTTACTATGTCACCTTCCTCCACACTCTTATATTTCATATTTTAAAAGTTTCTAGCCACTTAAATATTTTCAGCAATTCTATTAGAACAACAAATATAAACAATGTTCTGTTTCATGGATACAACTCTAATGTGATGCCAGCCATTGATCTTGCCATGGACCTGCACCTAGAATGTCTTGCTTCCCATACAGGGTACAAGCCAGAGAAAAGTCATATAGAAGACAGCAAGTCTCTCCTCTCTAATATTGTTCAAGTTAAAGGCCAATAGCACCAGTTGCCAGAACCAAACAGCTGGAGAAAAACGAGTAAATCTTGAAGACAAATTCCAGATTTGTCCTCAGGATTTACACTCTAAGCCTTTTTAAAAGTGGAGGTTTGGATTTAGAGTTGCCCTTCTTTTAAAATGGATGCCAATCAAGACTAGAGAGATAAGTCTGAACTGTTATTTAATCCAAAGGTGGTTTGGTTTGGTTGGGTTTTATGTCATAACAACCATCGTGGGTTATTTAATGCTAAATCCTCTTTATACATATATATTGAATATATGCGATTTGTGAACACATTTTGTAGATAACATTCTTCAATAAGCCTGAACTCTTTTTTGCACACAGTTAAATTGTATCAAGTATTGCTATGCAACAGTCACAATTTAACATCAGTTATTTGTTTGCACACAGTTTGTTCTATTTGACCTATAAATAAGACCCTATCAAGTGCTCCTACTTTGGATCAGAGTGGACCTGGCAGCAATGGCAATGAAGGCGTATTCCACATTCCCCAAATCTCCAAGGCTGGAGCCTCGCCATAAGATAGTTTAATGTCATATTTCGGACACTCGTTGGGGGTGGGGTCTTATCCTTCTGCAGAGATACAGTCGGTGTACCAAAGGTGTTGAAGAAGGCATCGATTCATGCTTTTCTACATATTGAGAATTATGAAATTAAAAGGATATACAAAGAGAAACCATTTTTATTACTAAAAATAAAGTGAATAATGCTCTAAAGTTTTAAAAGATAAACTTAAGTCATAAATGACAATATTTTACATAGCAAACTTAGTATAACATCAGGTCATCTCCAGTAAAGATGTAAGTAATTACTTTTTTAAACTATCGATTTTAGTACTTGAAAAGAAAACAATGTCACATAAAAGATTGATAAAAAGCACGTTTGGTCTCGTTGTTTAATGACATATCAACCTTCGTGGGTTATTCAATGCCAAAGCCATCGTTGTAGAAGAACAGCTATGATACTTGTTTAACCCATAGCTTGGAGGATGGAATAAGGGGTTCAAACCTTTCCCAAGTGTATTAGTACAAAAGGGAACGACTGAAGTTTGAAGTATGCAAACCCACATACACAAGGAATATCCTCGAAATTCAGTTGATATCAATCTTTCGTTAATTTTATAAAATATCAGAAGATATTTATTTGTACTGCTATTGATAATAAGGATAATATTACAAATAATTTAATTGTTGTTTCATTCATTTTAAACTAGAGTTAACTTTACAATTTTTTTTTTGTTTCACACATGATCGCCACCCACCGTTTTTACAGACTACATACTTACACACTACAAACCTATTTTTCGAACACTCATACACAACTCTCTCAATATATATTCAAAGTCAATGAAATATATTCCTAATCCATGTTTTATACTTAATAATCATCAAAATCGATAAAAGAACATAATCCGCATTTATGAAAATTCACAACCATAAGAAAAATTGACAGCAAAAAATTCATGAAAACAGAACACCCACTTTGAGGCCAACTTGATCGTCATAAAAACGTGGAAACTAAAAGATTGTCGTCATTTAAAAAAAAAAAAAAAAAACTAAAAATAACTTAACTTTTCTTTCCTTATTTTCAGATTAAAAATTTATAAGTAGATAAAATTGTGTTAATTTGACATTGAAAATTACAGAAAATATATTACTGACTAAACATCCTTTCTCCCACTGAGTACATAGTATTGAGAAATTTCAGACGGTGTGTATTAAAAAAAAATGTTAGCAAGGTAAGTAAAAAGAGATGTTCAAAATCATTGTTTCTATATCTTTTATTTTCATAATTTTAAAATGAGAAATTAGTTTTCAAATAGCCAAAAATTGTAGAAGGTAGTGTTAAAAACATTTTTCATAAAAAAAATAAATCTGATTGTTTTTTGGTAATTTTATTAAAATTAGTGAAATATTAGTAAATGATAAACAACTTTTAAAAATGTATTCTTTTGTTAGTTGTTTTAATATTTAAGTTTCCTCAGAGATTTATACGGAAAACCAACCAAATTATAAGCAATTGAAATCGCGACAAGTCATATTAAAACACCAATGGAAATGCCGTGAAAAATGTCCTGAAAGATAGTTCATTTTTTTTTAATTCCCTATAAAATGCCGCTTCTTTAAAATTCCTACAATTAATAGATAATAAAAAATACATAAAAAGGCTAACTTCCAGTTTACATTCCAAGTCCGCATTACGAAGAAGCGTTTTCTCTTTTTTTAAACATTTATTTGTTATCTCTTCTCTTCAGTCTAAATGAATATAAAAATAAAACATAGATGCTAGTTGTTGAAATAACAGAGATAAATTTTACGAGTCAAGACGAACAGACATTGACACTCGTGCTGTACTCTATAAATTCCTTAAAAAAACAAAACAAACAAGCAAACGTTTTTTTTTTTTTGTTTTTTATTTTACTAGTTTTTAAACCAACAAACTTGACTGGTAATTTTTTTTAAATCTTGAATAAAAACAGATAATTATTATAAAAATCAAATCAAAAACAAGACTATTTTCTGTATCCTACCTTTTTTAGTGTTAATTTAAAAGCTTTTTCTTTGGCCTGTCGCTTCTTTACACGGTGTGTCCAGTTTTTCGAGCCATGTTACTAGGGTGCGGTTATTAGAGCTCGTCGATTCTAATAATCTTCGTTCTTTTTGTATAATACACATACATATATATAACGACGTGTGTGTACTTTAATGAGAGTAAATCGATCATACAATAACGATACTACTACGCCACCAAAATCATTTTTGGTAGTTAACAGCGAATGGACGGACCCTCTCTCCATGTAGAAACTGTGATGTGATGTGGTGTATGTGACTAAAAGGAAAGAACCAGTTTTGTTGTGTGCCCTGCTTTTGAGTTGGCCCTGTCAGCGAGAGACGACAATTTAAATTATTCAGGTTCCTAGACACAATACTAGGGGTCATATCAAGAATTGTATAAATTCTTAAGATTGATTTTTAAAAAATTCACATCTCAAAAATTAAAATGAGACATTATTTTAAAAATTGGAGTTATTGTGTCACTACTATGGGAAGTATGAGTCAGGATGAAATCCCTATTTCAGCAGAGAATATTTCGTATATTAGTGTAATTTACTTAGCATAGCTCAATACAACACAAAGCCACAAATATGGAGGCACCCAGTGAGTACTGTATTCATTTTTATTAGTAATGGTCTGTAATTCGAGTCAGGTTTTGAATCTGAATAGCATACGTACCGCCGGTGATGGACCGGCTAAGATCTACAAATCAAATCTCCAAACAGAATTAAATTCAACACATTTATTTTTACTCGGTTTATACTTCAGATTAAAATAAAAATAACTGTGCCTTATATGCAGTTAAATAAGAGTATAAAAATAATTCTGGAAGTAATAATATTTTTAAATCAATTATTTAGCTTTAACTTGGTCATCTGCTTTAGTTCAAAGCAAGTTTAACTTTACTAGCAGACCACTGAGAGAGAGAGAAAGAAAGAAATCGTTGCCGCCCCCACTATCGTGACCCTATGCCAGATTTAGTTTAATAAAAAATTTCCTATATTTTAAATACACTGTTTAAAATGTTTGAAAATGATTATGGAAATTATTTTTGTATTCTGTCAATATCGTTTGTTAAAGGAACAATTAATGAGAAGACCACATGATCAAATAATTCCTATCCTTTCTTGTGTTTAGATTTGTTAGTGATGTTAAGTAAATAAATACATTCGCACTCTTCAAACTTATTTTCGATTTTATTTGCTTCTACAAGATCGATTAAAAATGGAAAATATTTGAAATTATAATCAGACAACGCATCCTTCTAGTGATACTAAATTCATACGCGAGGATTCTACTATTCACTGGCTTTAAAAATTTGAACTTACATGCAGAAATATTTTCCTTCTCAAAAAATAAAACCAACTAAAGATTTCGTTACCAACAGTATTTTTCTATTAAAACACTAAAATGAGGTAGTCAAATAATGGTAATAAAGAAAAATTAGGCACATCTCTTATTTTACCAAGAGAAATTAAATTAACAGTTAATATCAGCAAATACCTACTTTGTTTTTATTATCATCATCATCTTGGTCAAGTCCACTGGGCTTTACTAATGAAGTTGATAACCAGTTCCGTTGAAGAAAAAAAGGATATTAGTAAATTTAGAATGTTTAAATGGTTATAACATTTTTAGGCTAAACGATTAAAGGATGAAATCAGGTTGTACAGCAATTTGCAATTATATTCAAAACTTTTAATTAGTTATGAAAAGTTTTTAAAATTATAATTGCAGTATTTTTACTTACTTTTTTTAACTCTTTTTTTTCATACATTTCTTATTTCTCTTAGCGAACATTGTTCATAAAAGAGGAAATTTGAAGTTATTTAAAGAAAGCACTGACTGAAGATGTATGGATAGGTCCAACTCAAAAAAGATAAGTGGTCTAATGAGTAGAGTGTTCGCAAATGGTACTAAAGACTCAAAAAATGGTACTTGATGCCACCTTGCTTATCACAGCATTATAACATATGGATCAAAGGTAAAGTGGAGCAATTCAGGGAATAGAGTAGCACCCTCCCCTACACCTCGGTGTGGTAGCTATTGGAAAGAGAGCCTTTGGGTCACCCTTGACTAAGGTCGCCAACTTATTTTTAGCTTGGTTTGGTTGTGTTTTATGGTATACCAATAAGTAAAAGTTAGCGACCATAGTCGAGGGTGACCCGAAGGCTCCCTTTTCGATAACTACTATACCAAGGTGTAGGGAAGGGCGCTACTCCTTTCCCTGGATTGCTCCACTTTACCCTTGAACGGTACCTTATAATGCTGAGTGTTAAGCAAGGTGGTATCAAGTTCCATTTTTAAAGTCTTTGGTATGACTCGACCTGGGATTGAACCCAGACTTGTGGGTTATATAATGGTAAATCCTATATATATGATTTTTCATTGGTCTGGGAGACTAGGGTTCAATCTCAGGTTGCGTCATACAAAAGACTTTAAAAATGGTTCTTGATGTTGCCTTGCTTAACACTCAGCAATATAAGGTATGCATCAAGGGTAAAATGGAGCAATCCAGGGAAAGGAGTAGTGCCCTTCCCTACACCTCAGTGTAGTAGCTATCGAAAAGAAAGCCTTCTGGTCGCCCTCAACAACGGTCGCCAATTTTACTTAACTTATTTTTAAATAAGTCAGAATTAATTTGTTTGCACACAGTTATATGGTTTCAAGTATTGTTATTCAACACAAATAATTCTATTTAGTATTAATAATTTCTTTGCACACAGAGGTTTCAAGTACTGTTATTTAACACTAGTAATTCTATTTATGAAATATTCCTATCTAATATGATGTATGTATATAATGTATGGTTTAAAATAACTAATTATAATAATCCTAGTAAATGATTGAACAGTCCTATTTGACCCAGAGATAGGACAAGTACAAACACTCCAGATTCACCATCAGATGCAGTTTCACGTCATACTCAAGACACTAAATGGTTTCAAGTACAGCTAGCTAACATTAACAATTCTATTTTATACAAATCATTTATTTGCACACAGTTTAGATGATTTCAGAATTTACATGTTGAATTTAATTTCCTATAATATCCATATATTTTTCAAATATATGATTACAACCCTTCCAACAAAAAAAAAAGAAAAAAAAAAAAAAACATAAAAAATTGAATGAACTCTTAAGTGATTTTCAAACTTGAGAACCCTCATATCTTTTTGACCCCATTAAAAAGCATTATCAGAGGAATAGTTTGCATAATCAACAAAAGAAAATATGTTTGTTAATTCAAGATCTATTTAGATGTTTATTCTATTCCTGCCAAGAAATCTAGAATAAATAACAATATTCTTTTTCGGAGTATCATTGCTATTTGGAATAATTTTAAATATCTCTCTCATTATTCATAAATACTCAATGTCATAGAAAAGCTTGATATCTCACTTCTCTTAAGTTTAGTATAAAGTCATTTCATCGATGACTTAAGATTTTTTTTATTTCTTCTACAGAATAGTACTGTGTTGAATTTTTGAAAATCATATTCATAAACATCATTAAAATGAATTGGAATTGAAGATAATGCCAAACGCCTCTTACACAATATCTCCTTAACTTTTGGATCTGATTGACTTAAATACTTAGTATCTGTGCCAAAGAAAATACAGTAAAAAATTAAATGGGCCATCACAATTACATTTAGTTGTTATATCATTGATTTTAATGTCATGTCAATCTGTTTAGGGTTATTTTATGCCTAGAGGTTAGAAAATCACATTTATATTAACATTTTTTGTGTAGTTGTTTCTTAAGAGCTTTTGTTGCTGTTTTTGCATATGGTCCTATTGAATATAAATAATTTTAAACAGATTTATTTGACCCATATATGGAACCTTAACAAGTACTACCACTCCAGGTCAAAGTGGACCTGGGAGTTATAGCAATAAAAGGCTACTCCACACAGTAAGACTTCACTTAAGAAGATTTAAGGAGTGTGGAGTACCCTTTTGGAGTAGCTTATATTGAGAGATGTAGATATTTTAAAACCTTAATCTATGTTGACACAAAACCACAACACTAACAGCCAAGTAAATACAATTTCAGTAAAGCCAGTTCTAATCCTCATGAAATTGATAGTGTGATAGTTGCTATTAGATAAACTTCTCTTGTACCATTTTACTAGTCAAGTCAGTTGTGATCCATCAATTGCCTTACCATCTATATTCTGTTCATTTAGATCTGAAAAAGACCTTGGTATAGCTGATCACAACTTCATGTTGAAACAATATATGAATGATAAACAAGCCTCTTTTTATTTTAGCATCTATCACTGACCTCTTTAAGCAAATGAAAATGCAACATTATAGCTGAAAATAGATTTTTGCTTTGAGGACATTTTCTTTTACAATATTTACATGCAGTTTTGGCAATTATCATTTGTAAAGTTCATATATAAACTCCCAAAAGTTAATTACTCAAGTCAAAAATCTATTTTGAAAAAAAGAAAGAACATTTTTATAATAATTAAACAGTAACTTTAAAGAATACCAACAGAAAGTTTTACTTACATTGAATATCCACTCATAATAAACCACAATAAAAAATTTATGACTTTTTCAATAAAATTATTTTATAATTCTTAGGCTTCTAAGCAATATTTGGATTTGCTTAATTGAATAAAACGTAAAAGTCAAAAGTTAAAGTGGGAATCATAATTAAAATACTTGACTAATAAATGATTTTTTATTTACTAATTTACTTAACTTCTCTGCCACAGGTGGTGACACAAAGCCAATTTTTAAATGGAATACAGATGGTTTAAATTCAGAGTTTTCCTTCTCCTAGACTGGTTTCCTAATCAAGGCTAAAGATATCAGTCTACCCCACTATCTATCCATAGTTTGAAGAAGAACAGATAGATTCATGCCTTTCCAAAAGGCCTTAGTGCAAAGTGAAACATAATCCACCTTGTGCAGGATTTGAACCTGGATCATTGATTCAAGTTGCTATGACAATAAATGTTATACTAGCAACCCTCTTTATTTTCTATTTATGTCTGTAACTTGAAAGTTGAACACTTTTCAAGAAATTTTAAATGTATTCCCAATTATCAAGAATGTAGTATTACTTTTCTTAAACTCCTTTCTAACTTTCTAAGATAGATCTAAAAACCTAAATACTTCTATTGATTTTTATCATAACATTTTAATTTTTTAAGAAACAAAGATAAAGTCACTTTGTAAATTTCATTTTAGCTACCTTGTAGGATCACTGAGAGGTTGAAGCATTAAAATGAAATTATCAGAAACTTGACTGTTAGTCAACATTAGTCCTTGAGGTGAAGTGAATCTCAGAGTGCAGTTTTTAGCAATGAATACAATCTAGTCATTGGAATATCTCCTGAGAGCAATATATTCATTATGAATAATTAAGAATAACAGCAATAAAAACACCAAGAAAAATATTTCATGACAAAAATAACACTGTCTTGAGTATTTGATTTGGTTCTATCCTCTAAAAAAAATTATAAAATCATTTTTTTTAATATGAAATGTAACAATATAAAATTTAGTGTTTCCGGATTACTGCAACTATATATTAAATCTACTTAAATACATTAACTAATTTAAAATCCTATAAGATTAAAATATATGCAACAGCACTGTATAAGATACGAGACCCAGTTTGTGTGCATATGAATTTAATCTTATTTAAAAATCATATTAAAAAAAATCAGTTGCTTTTAGATAATCATAAGTTGGTTAATTCTATTTAATAAGAATCTAAAAAAGGACTCAAGAGATGTCTATTAATGCATTGTTAATTACAGCTTGTTATAAATGCTAATAGATGGGCAGCATATAATTTTAATTATTCCAATTTGTATCACAGCAGACGCCAGTAGAATTAATTTTGGCTGTCTGACCAAGTGATGTTAACAGAGGAATAATGATATATATCAGTAATAATGTTGTTAGATGCACCATGGGGATTTTCTTTTCCTGAACATTATCAGAGAAGTTACCAGTTATTTCATTTAGGACATACCAGAAAGTGCAAATAGATGAATTATACTAAATTGAAAAAGCAAGTTGAAATTAATCTGCTCAGGCAGATTACGAGGTTATAGTGAATTTCAGACATGATTATTAACTCAATTATTGATGTTGTCAAAATAGGAAAACAAAATTTTTAGCAAGAGATTTTGTTTATATTCCATGAAATAATGTGAGCAAGTTAAAACTGTAAATATGTTTCAAAAATTTTGGGATAAAACTTTTGAATATTATCCAAATTACTATTTCTGCTAGGCCTTTACTTGGTCAAAGTTTAATCATGTGTAAGTGGAAAAAGATAAAGCTCTAAATTCAGCCATAATTGAATGACCAAAAGCAATCATAGACAAACTGTAGTTTGCAAGCTGCATGCAACCAGAATAGCCTTTCCAATTTCACAAGGAAAATAATATTTATTAAGATATGCATTTGTAATTAAAAGAAAGTAGTTTTAATAGAATTTTGATTCCTGGTTTATGAAAATATTCAACTTTTACTTAAAACACAGATCATATTCATAGTGAATACATTGATTTTTCAAGAATTCATTTTTTTTCTTTAATTATTCTGTAATGTATCATGACAGCAGCATGTATTAATCACATTAACATTGGTGATATTTTACCAAGACTTAAATATGTTCCAGAAAAAATCTTTTTACCAAAATGAATAAAAAATCAACTTTTCCCTATTTCTAAGGTTGATTGGTTGTTTTGTTTTACTGTATATCAATCTTTTTCAGGTCATTTAACACCAAATTAAATCAGTTTGATATTAGTTTGTACATTTCAAGATCTTCAAATTTTCAAATATGCATAAGTACAGTTTTTTTTTAAACACAGTTATATATCAAAACAGTTCTATTTCAAACAATTCAGTTTAGTATAAGCATACAGTTTCATTCTATTTGACCCATAGATAGGGCCCTATCAGGTGCTATCACTCCAGGCCAGAGTGGACCTGGGAACAATGGCAATAAAGGGGTACTTCACATATGCAGGACACTCATTGGAGGAGTCTTACCCCTCAGCAGAGATGCAGTCAGAGTATTCTGCAGCCCCAGCTGATTGGGCTGCCTATTTCTAAGCCAGATTGTGAAGTGTAATGTTTTATTTGTAGTGAAAATGGTGAAGGTATCTACAGCAAAAAATTACTTTGAATTTTTTTAAATAGTGCAGTCCACTTGAAGATGAGCCACATCTCATGAGCCCCACTTCTTGGAAAAGGTTGCCTCTGCCTGACCTAAAGCCTAACATAAATAAATGCAAGATGATTTAAACATTTTTTTCACTTCAATGAGAGAACCTCAAAAGGAATTTTTTATGCTTTAACTTTTTTTAAAAGTCTTTAGTGACACAAGTGTTAAATATTCTTTAACAAATAAAACTAAATCAAATTTTTCTTCAACTTTCCAGCTTTTGTTTTTTTTTACATAATATTTCAAGTGAAAAGAAAACATATATATCCAGTATTATTTTTAGTGAAGAGAAGAAATTTTTGTTAAAAGAAACTTTAGGCTTAATTCTTATATGATTTTGGAATAAGAATTTTTATATTTATCATTAGTCATCAAGACATGCCAACAGAATGGATTCAATTGACTCTCACCATCCATTCCAATTAGTCATCACTTTTGACAAGTCCTAGAGACTGCACCAGTGTCTGCACAGAGTTGATGAATGTAAATTCTTGCTGGCCAGCCAATACTGGTATGCCCACGTGTAAGACTTCATAGGAGAATATCACTTAGGAGTTTGTCCTGACTTCCTGTAAGTGGCTGTACAGCTGCTGTTTTATAGGGTTCCACTTCCAAGATTTGTTTAAAACAGCATGCAGTATCCTTGTGCAGTTCCCATCTAGCTTCTTCTCCAGGCATTTCATTAAAGTCCAAATAGTGCAACCATACAGTAGTACTGACATGGCTACAGCTTTGAAGAATTCCCGTTTTATTTTATCAGAGAGATCATATGGTCGTTAACCTGTCTATAGCAGCCTATACTTTACCTATGCATATCGATATTGCAACTGAGGTAGATGAACTACAAATTATAGAATAGATTTATAAAATTTTCTTAAATGTAGAGCAGAAAATAATCAAAGTGACAAGGATAGTTTTAAAAAAATCATTTTCTATTTAAAAATAATTTAGGAGAAAAATAAAAAAATATATTTCATAATTTATCTACAAGAATTACAATCCATAAAATTGATTTTTGTTATGTGTATATTAATATAATTGTATAATATACAATTCTTTCTCCTAACAAATATTTAATCATAACTAAACAATTCCTATTTATAGAATTTATATTATAATTACAGATAAATGCATAAGACATATTCTATAATGATTACATTATTTCCCTTGAGAAAGTCGAATGATCAAGGTGAACATATACAAAGTTTGACTAGAAAAAAGTCACAATTTATGGTTAGGGTTAAGTTTTATAAAAATAATTTTAAATCAAGTGAGACAAAAGGGATTTATCAAGTAAACACTTTAGAATTTAAGATTCATTTTTTTTCCAGTGACTTGTTTTACCTGGAATCATACTAAGATCTCCACCCACATGATTATTATCAAGTTGTAAATTAAACTGGAAATTACTTTGACTATTTTAACACTATTGTGTTACAGTTTTTGTTACAATATGCCATATTTTCTGTTTCAATAACATAACTTCAAAAATCAGATCATTATAGATTACATGTCAAAAATATATTACTGATATTCAATACGATTGAGAATATAATTTAGCAATATGTACTTTTTAAAATTGAGAGTATATTGATTGTTTCTACTGTTTTAAGAACTAAAAATTTTATAGTTAAAAAGAAGAATATAAAAAAGTATCAATGAAAAGAATTTCAATAGAAAGTTGAGACAAATCAAATTTCAAGTTTCTACAAATAACCAAGTCAATGAAGCATAAGTGGAGAGCAAAGACAAATATTCCAAATTATAACAAGAAAAAACTTAGAATGAAGGTTTAAATGTACCTAATAAAAGCAGATGCTCATTGAACCACAGGCAAATATGAAAGATAATTCTGTTATCAAAGCTGTACATTGACATACCCATTTCATTGACTACAACTAAATCCAGGAGAATTAATAAGATTTTACAAGAATAAATCAGATCCTAAATATAAAGTCAATTGTTTCAACAAATTGAATAAAGTTTGTACTTTAAAATTTGAAAGAGTTGGCCTAATGAGTAGAGTATTTGCCAATGGTCCAGGAGATTGGGGTTCAATCCCATGTTGAGTCATACCAAGGACTCAAAAAATGGTACTTGAAGCCACCTTACTTGGAACTCAGCACTATAAATTAAGGATCAAGGGTCAATCCAGGGAATGGAGTACTGCCCTCCCCTACATCTCAGTGTAGTAGCTCTTGAAAATACAGCCTTCGAGTCACCCTCGACTAATTTGACTATTGAAAGATAAGCTTTTAAAAGTACAAGTTATAGTTTCACATCCCCTTAACCAATAAAATATTTTCTAACTAAAGGGAAAATGGTGAAAAATGCTGCTTGAACAATGATGGATGCTGTAACTAAAGGGAAGTAATTTTGAATAGACAATAGGTTGTGAATGATGTAGTCTATGTAATAATAGACAAAAATTCAACTACCACCTTTTTCATCTTTCAAAGGCATTAACTTTGCCATACTAAGCCAATCTAAGTAAATATCAATAAGGCTGCAACTTAAAATATATAAAGTCATCATTTTTATTAATATGCTTCTTACATATAGGAAGATATTTCTAAAGTGTTTTATCTCTTCAATTTTGTGTATAAAAAAACATTAAAAAATCTTTCTTCACTTTGTTTTGTCAATTTGTTCCTTCAAAACTGGAATTATTCAATGGAAAACATTAATGTTTGTGAAAATCTGAAAGTATAAAGAATAAAAGATGGAACTTGGAATTCAATATTATTAGACAGTCACAAAAGTGGTATAATCTATAATTGTAGTTAAACTGAACTAGCAATCTCTGTTGTGAAATGCTTTTGGGGAATCAAATGGTTTCTTTTAAACATTTTTGTAGTCATTTACTAAGGTTAGTTTGACATAAGCCCAAAAGTATGGGGCACCAGTGAGAATCAAACTCACCTTTGTAATTATATCAAGTATAATGACTGATGAAGGATATATAAAGAAATTCTTACCTAAGTAACATGGTAATAAGAGAACTGCAATTTCATTTGGCAGTTGTCCTAAAACAATTAACACATTGTGTTTGGAGTAAGATGTCTTACTAAATCAGACTAGTCTAAGTTTTTGTTTTGTTTCGTCAAGAGGTGAAAAATAATCTTTTTAAATGATTAAAAGTAGAAACAATTTTATTCTGACCATTAACTATACTTTATATTTATTTATTTATAATTTATCACGTTTTTATCCATGTTTATTTTCAAGTAAAAAAATAATCCTGTGAGAGGTTGATAGTTTTGTATTGTCACTTAATGTCAAGCGTAACATTTATTTATTTATTTATTTATTTAGCATGGGCTCCTTCTTAGAAAAAAATCTAACTCCCCAGTCTTTGTTGTACTCTTGACACTACCTCTCTTAGAGTAATGGGAAGGTACTGTATGAATGATCGATCCCCGGTTCCGAGGCTACAGTTACTTTTATTGTTTTCTAGGCCAGGAAGTTAAAATCTTCTCAGGAATTGACCCAAGATGGAGAAAAGAAAGATAACGCAAAATAAAAAGCACTAATTTAAACACAACACGATCCGAAATCTCGTTAATTATTATTACTATAAATAACTAACTCCATTATCATACGGATATGTCAGAATCATATCAATGAATAAAATAAATGTAGTTTCAGTTTTAAGACTAGAATTTGATGTCTACAAGTGCCAAATTGGGCAGACAAATTTTATTTATATTATTAAAATGAGTAAATTTCTTTAAAGGGGTGTAATTTTAAGAATATTTTCATTAGTCAGAAAGTTAAAAAAAAAAAAAAAAACCATTGTCGCATAACATTAGTAACAACCCTAAACTGGAAAGTATTTTGTTTTGAAACTATATATATATATATATATATATATATATATATATATATATCACTATTTTGAGTTGAATATACACACTTCCATCTAGTTCCTTAGAATTTTAAACAGAATTTTTAAAAATTTAATTATCTTATCGTCTGAACCCGACTTTCACTTTCAAAACTACCTAATTTTTAACAACTTAAATTAGTGATTATTACTCCAGCATGGTATAAACACGACTGTGGAAGTGACAACAGATTTTTCTTTAAGTGCGGCAAATGAAAGGTTTTTAAAATGGGTTCTAAAAATACAGAAGGATTGGAGTTATAGGGTACAATGAGTCAGTTTGAGGCGATCTTTATTTACTTGTGATGTTGTGAATTTAATGAAAGCTAATTTTTAATAGACTGAATATCTGGTAAAAAGCATAATAAATATTATTACAGAACTACAGTATTAATGTTTTTGAAATTAAAAAATTGTTTAATTTTAAATGGGCACCGTCCAAAAAGCTAAGAGTTGCTTAGCCCCAGATAATTAAAATATAACAAATCAACACAAATTAAAATAAAGGCGACACTTTCACACTCGTCAGATAAAAGAAAAATCTTAAAATCTAAGAATAACAATTTAACAAAATTTTTTTTTAACAGGTGCCTTTATGACTGACCAAAACAATACACAGAAGCAAATTTAACATAAATTGGATGATTGTTTTAAAAATTCTTATAAATGAAATTTCTTGTATAGGCTTATTATCAAAAAAAAAAAGAAAAGTGAAATGGGGGAAATTTATTAAGTTTACCAGAATATAAAGTAAAAATAACAAAACACTTCATCATTGAACACCGATTTATATCTTTTGATGATCTTTAGCTTAAAAAAATTTAAGAATTGTCTGTTTGTTTTTTCAAACATAATCGATACCTTTAAAATATAAAATAGGAAATAAATACTTAAGGAAAGGTCCACTTTGCATTGTTGGCCCACTAAAGAGTCCCATCACTTTAAAAATAGAAATAAGAAAGAAAGAAAGAAAAACTTACCTGAAATTCCGATATCGTTTAGTATGTAGTTGCCATTGTAGTAATTGGTAAAGATATCAAAGCTTTTTTTTTAAAAATCAGCACAAAAGACATTTGGTAATGATAATAAATTATCAAGAATTAATTGCAAAATTGATTAATGGTAAAGGTTTTTTAATTGTCTTGTTTGTTACGCGTTCAATGGTGGAGTAAATACAGAGACTAAGTGAATTGAGTAGCACTTTTTTTTTAAGAGATTGTTGAATTAGGAAAATTGTTGCAGTAAAAAGATTATTAGGGCAAATAAAAATATTGTTTCAAGAGATTACAGAAGGTATAATACTGTTTTAAATAAAAGCAACTTGTTATGACATCTTTGTGAGTTATTTTTATAGGAAGAGAATTCTAAGTTTCTTTGTTGAAAATGATAAACTTCGTAAAAATTAATGACATATTCTTCATCCCTTCTATGATTATATAAACAAAATAGTGGATAATAATACTGTTTGGTATTAATTAGAGAACACAGTTGATTCATAAAATATAATAAATAGACATCGTGTTTTGTTTTGTTTATTTTTTTTTTAAATTAAACGATTCTGTATTACATTCTTGAAATAAGCCATTTGATATGGTAATCCATTTGTAGAGATGAAATAGTCATTCTAATGCTTGTTTGGCATCTGAAGAACTGAATATTTAAGTCTAGTTTTATTTTCCTTACGAGGCGATCTGTAAAGTACTTCCAGTGTCAGGAATGTCACTAAAATTGTCCTTGGTGCTGACTTTCGTATTATGTGTGCCATGAAATTCTAAGTGGAAAAGAAGATGACTTGAAAATATAGCAGCACCAGCGACACATTGCCGGGATCATCAGCCTGAGATAATTGCGTGTTGTAAGCATGCGCCGTGACCTCTAAAAGGTCAGAGGGCAGCCGGTGTCGAGTAGACTGCAATAAGTATGAGTGTGTAATAAAAAAAGATGCATGCTGATGATGTAGTAGTTTATTATGAGCCTCGTCTTTCCAAATGAGTGACAGAGAACAATATAATTTTATTTCTGTAAGATTTTATCATCAATTGGATTTTCCTCTCATAATCAGATTGCCCATTCAATGTCAGGGACAGACAGCTATATAGACATAGAATTACAATACATTCCATACATACGTATGAAAAGACTGAGATGAGCTTAGTTAAGTCTAGTTCAATACCTAGTAAAGTATAAACTCGCCATTGTGTAATGGTTTGTAAACTAGTCTCAAAGTTTAGAAGTGTCCCATATTTATGGTCTTAAGATAAATCTATGCTTAATTTTTAAGGATACCTTCAGCAGTGAAATGGTTATTTTATGTTAGCAGGCCATTGTTAGTAAGTTTAATTTTCATTGGGTGCCGCATATTTTTAGTTTTGCGTTAAGCTAACATTAATAAATGACTGCAATAATAGTAGTATGGGAAAAGAGTTTTCTGATTATGTACGCATTACCTCCCTTGCTCGCTATATAATACTTCGAATGGCCGCTAGGTAACAAGATCAAAGTAGCATATAAAACAAGCGCCCGCCAAAGTCAAATTTCATCGGTCCTGCCTGGTCAATCAGAAGCATACACAAGTTTGTGTGTTTCTCTAATTTGGGGGCTTTTGCTCTAACAAACTTCATGTCCTATGACGCACGATACGATGTCTCGATGTAAGTCTTCACACAACAACTTTAACCCCTCAACTTATACTAAAAGACCTTTAGGACATTTCTTCATACAACTCATTATAAGCTCTTACTTGTATCTCATGTCATCCTTGTATTCGTTCAAGTAACTTTGCGCAGGCAATAAAATATGTTGTTAATTCGTTGGGAATTGTTTGACATTGCTTAGAACGAGGAAATATCAAAGCATAATGCATTTCCTCTGTTTCAAGTGTCTAAATTGTTTTCCTCTCACACTCAAATAATTGTAACAGTGAGTTATGATTCTCAAATTCAACAAATATATGAAGACAAACCTTCAAAATATAAATTTGAAACCTCAACAGCCAAAATAATTCCCATGCTAAACAATAAATTTGAATTTATTTCTTTCTACTACAAGAGGTTTAGAGAATATCTGGCACATGAAAGAAAATCTCACTCCTGCTCTATGATAGTTTGCTTTATCACATTTGCAATATTACAACAGGCATTGTCATCAAAGAAAATCACAAACTGACTTCCTTGTCTCAAAAAAAGACATCATTTTGTGGTGACTAAATTTCACAAATTTTTCACAGTAGAGTGTTTGCCAATGGTCTAAGAGATTGGGGTTTGATCCAAGGTGATGTCATACCAAAGATTTTAAAAATGGTACTTGATATCTCCTTGCTTAACACTCAGCATTATAAGTGACATATCAAGGATAAAGTGGAGTAGCTATTGAAAAGAGAGCCTTCAGGTTGCCCTCGATTATGGTCACCAACTTTACTTTGTACTTAAATACTATAAATTTCCATGACCAGACTAAATAATCCGGTCATATGTTGATAGTTCTGGATGGTCACTTAATGTCAAATGTAGCATTTATTCATTTATTTAGTATAGGCATCTTGTAAGAATAATCTGGCTCCTGGTCTTTGTTATAGATGTCAGAATGTACTTTTGATACAACTCCTCTTAAAGCAATGAGAATGTACTGTATGAAGAATGGATCTCAAGTTCCCAGGCCATAATTATTTTTATTGCCTTCCAGACCAGAAAAGAAATATCCTCTCATCCGACAAGATAAAAAAGTGTTCACTTATTTAAAATTATTTTGTATTTTAAATTACTTCTCATAAATGATTTTTGTCTTTAGAATGATATATAAATTAAAACTTTTTCCACTGACAGATTTAGGAATCCTAAGGACTCCTACACATAGACGCACCAATGTTGGGTGACCTGCAAAACTTACTGTATAGACACAGGATGCTATTTAGAGGACTTATCATGACTCATAGGGATGGATGGAAAGGGAGAGTCAAGGGAATCTGTGCTATCAGCATGCTTTGATGATGATTTTGTTTTCATTGTTGTCTATATGGTTAAAGTTGTTATTGGAATGTGAACATTAAAAAATTTTGGATGAGTCCCTATAGTGCAATGGCTAAAGCACTGGATTGTGGCCTTGAAGTAAGTGAATTCACACTCTAGTCACATATTATGTTCACTTTCTGATTAATACCCTTGGGAAAGGTGTTGAATCCAATCATCCACCCCCAGCTATGGGTTGAATAGTATCATTGCTGTTCTTCTATAAGGATGGCTTTGGTATTAAATAACCCATGAAGATTGATATGTCATTAAACAAAGAAACTTTAAGTAGTATCGCTACTGTTCTACAAGGATAGCTTTGGTATTAAATAACCAATGAAGGTTGATATATAATTAAACAAAGAAATCAAACTACAAAATTTAGTCTAGAATTAAACAAATTTGGGCTTCAATATGCTGAGGCGTCAAAGAAATTTTAAAAGTTGTTGGTGTAAAACTCTGGCATAATTTAAAAAAAACAATCTTGCAGTTTTATATCATCATCATCATCATCTTTAAGTCGTACTGCTAGCACAGATTTCCTTGACTCTCTCTCATCTTTTGTCCTTGCCATTCATTGCTTCCAGCTGGTCCTCCAGACTACATCCTGTGTCTGTACAGAGCTGTGGTAGATAAGTTCTTGTTAGTTGGTCAACACTTGCATATCCATGTAAAGGGGTCTACAGGAGAATGTTTCTTAAGAGTTTGTCCTTACTTCTCCAGCAGTGTCCCGTATGTCTTGTTCATCTTGGATTGTTTTTAGAGATGGGAAGTAGGTGGCTATACTGCTGCTATTTTGTGAGATGTTGCTTCCAGGATTTGTTCAGTATAGCTTGTAACCTTCTTGTGCAATTCCCGTCTAGCTTTTTCTCCATATGCTTAATCAGCACCCATGTGGTGCATCCATATAGTTGAATTGAAACAGCCGATGCTTGGAAGAAATTTTGTTTTATTTTATCAGATAAGTAAGACTTCCATATGATCAATAACCTATTGATAGCTACTGAAGTATGTGAACTTTTCCACTAATTTCAGAGAACCACCATTTAGAGTAGAGATGTCTCCTTTTTGATTAAAACACATGTACTCTGTTTTGTCTGCATTCACATGGAGGCCAATGCCACCTGCTACCTGCTCCAGACTATGCAGCAAGGATTCGACTTGTTTAGGTGTATTTGCAAGAAGAACTATGTCATCTGCGTTGTTTGAATCCATAATAGTTTGTGTGAGGTATTGTCTGCTTCTTGCTTTTTTTAGTGTAAAATCATTTTTTTCATTAGATCTCTTGATGTTTGAAGTATGTAGTCTAGGCAGATTATGAACAGATATGGAACTAATGTACTCTCTTCCAGAACACCAGCAACAATCTCAAAGAAGTCTGTGTCTCTATCTGATATGTGAACATTTACTTTTGTGTTTTTTTAAAGCATCATTATCGAAGGGTGAACTTCGTCAACACCCACATGGAAGCAGCTGCAGAAGGCATACCAACCGAACTGGGAGACATTAGCAGTTAAGAAAAAATGAGACAATATGAAAACAGCATCCTTATGTAATAAAAGGTACCCAACTAATGCCAATGCTCAGAAACTAAAGAAGGCACAAAGAACATATCAAAGAGAACAAATTGAATACATTCAAGGCCAGATCAATAGAATAAGAAACTCGATAGAAGATAGACAATCTTGAATAGTAAAGTGAATAAAAGAAAGCGTACTGTGAGAGCTAAACTAAAAAGTGCCAGCCAAAAATAACGAATACAGATGTGGAAAGAACATTTCGAGAATCTGCTTGGAAATTCCCTAAAATTACAGATAAACCTATCATGAAAATTATTTATAACCAACAAGATATCAAACTTACTGAAGAAGAACTCAATGTAGTACAAACAAAAATTAAAAACAGGAAGGCTGCTGGTCTTGATGAAATACCTGGAGAAGTATATAAGACAAGGAAATTTGATGACTTACTACTCTGATACTGCAATGCCATATATAACTAGAACACAATAGAAGGGTGGACAAAAGGCTACATCCTTCCTTTTCCCAAGAAAAGTGACCTCAGAATTGCCAAGAACTACCAAGGTATAACCCTTACTTCCATAGCAGCTAAAATTTACTATGCTCTGCTACTCAACTGCATCAAAACAGAAATTGAGAAAATTCTTTGGAAGAATCAAAATGGTTTTTGGAGAAACCAATCCACAATATCACAGATTCTGACAATCTGTTGAATCATAGAAGGTGTTCATGCAAAAAATCTTGAGGTGATACTTTTGTTCACAGATTTCTCCAGGGCATTTGACTCCATACACAGAGAGAAGATGGAGCAAATACTTCTAGCATATAGTCTTCTCAAAGAAACTGTCAGTTTTAATATAGCCAACCTAAATCCAATATTTCATTTTCCCAAGCAAATTTCATTTATGATGATAGGTTGAAGGCCGTATCTTGCTATAATTTTATTTATTTTACATTTTTTATAAACATCTTTTTTTCATTAATAATGACTATCTTATCCAAAAATTATTTTTTCTTTGTTGAGCAAATAGTGAAAGACAAATATTTAAATGCTGACCACTTGTTTCTGATTTTTTTCAAAGATTTATAAATGCATATTACAATTGACTGATTCACATGTAAATTGTCTCCAAATGTTGCACATGTATTGTATCTTCCTTCAAAAGCTTTTTCCAGAGAGTTAGTTGTCTTTGAGATAAAAATTTTATCCACAAACCATTCTTAACCCATGCTTGCACTGTGGGGATGAAAAAAAAAAAAAATAAATGCAAACAGTAACAGTTTTGCAGAGGGTCTCTGATAGAAGTGAAATTGGCATATGCCTAAAAAGAGGGGCCTCCTGGTACCAAGGAGAAATTCTTTCTCATCAAGCATTTGCCCTCTTGACTGGACATACCTTTTTTCTATTGGCTGCTAACAGGGAGCACACATACTCACTAGTTCCTGGGGCTTAGTGGTACTATTTACCAACCCCTCCGCTTACCAACCTGGGGCTTAGTGGTACACTGCATCTCTTGCTAGTACCAGCGAGTCACATGATGGACCATTTTCTTATAATTTACAAATTCTTATATTCCCTTATATTCTTCAAATACCTTGTCTGGGGAAATGCGACTATTTCTACTGGTTAAGGAAAACATAATCACAGAATAGCCGTACACTAAAAAAAGTTTGAGTCTAAAGATATCCCTGTCTTTTTCCTTCCATCCTTAATTCCTTTACAGCTTTGACAGACAAAAAAAAGACAACAAGTGAATGGGGTATGAAGAAGCCATCAGAATTTCCCAACAAAACCAACAATTCACCACAACCACAAAATAACCCTTCATATGCCCCATAGCATATATTGCATCATTACTACAAGATTCTTTAATCTTTTTCCTAATTTCTACTTTTTTCCTGGGTGAAAAGTGTTGAATGTATTTTTATTCAATTATGATTTTCACCAAAATAAAGTAAAAATATCTTTTTTTCTACAAATAATTCTTCAAGAGTATATAAATACACAAAAAAACTGAGTTGAATGTCAAAGACACTTTTAAGTTTTTCTAACACCATACAAAAGACACTCTGAATTTTTGCATCATCATTGATGCTATTAGAGCTCTTTTGAATATAAAAATGAATTCTCAATTTGTTTGCATGAATGTTTATTATTCAAAAGATGCTTATTCTTTATTTTAAATTCTTTTTGTACAAGCACACACACACACACACACACACACACACACACACACACACACACACACACACACACACACACACACACACAAATCTTTGTCAATTATTTGATTTTATAACATGCTGATTATGGCATGATCTAAAGTCAAACAACAACAAAATTTATTAAAATTTGTTCAGATATTGAGAATGGCATATAATATTCTTTCATTCATCACATTTAATAAAGATAAGGAAATCAAGATTTAAATATTGGATTATTATTAGATGTTATTCTATAAACTCATTTAATGTAAATGTCTGTCTCTATGTATAATTGTCACATCATATAATATATGTTAGAAATGATAAGTATTTATAATAACTAATATATATATATATATATATATATATATATATATATATATAATATTAATATTGTAGTTTGGTATATTTATAAGTAAAGAGTGCTCAATATCTGTGATAGAGCATATATATAGGGTGTCTCAATATACATGAGACCCATGTGACTGCTAATTACTCTATTAATAATAATGTTGTGATCTTTTTTGTTTCAGATTTGAAAATAGTATATTATAACAATTAATCCTCAATCATAATGCCTTGGACAAGAGGAACAATATTTTACATCACTATTTAGAGACAAAATCCTTCAAAACTGTCTCAAAATAGATGCCACTCATTAATATGATAATGATTTATTACTGAGACAGGAAACTCAAAAAAAGATGGCATGTCGTGGAAGCTGATATAATAACAATTAAAAAAACCATTGATTTGATGTCTCTGGCTCAAAGGATGCATTTTTTATAGGATGTGTTCCAAATGACTGCCATTGTGCTTGTCTTAGTAAATAATTATTATATTAATGGGTTGCATCTATTTTGAGACACCCTGTATCTAAGTTAGGATAGTGTCAATGGAGCTTGGTAACTGTCAGTTTTTCATCTATGTGATCATCTGACCAAGACTTGATTTGATGATAGTGTGTGTAAGATTTTTGAAATAATGATAATACAATGTAAAAATTAAAAAGTTCTCAATACTTTATTAGAGCAATATACAAGGAATATCAAATATAAAAAATTACAAAGTTTTTCTACTCTTCATGATCCATAAATGTCAATCCTTGAGTAGGAAGCAAAACAATAAATAAGGAAGTAACAATTTTTCTTCTCAAATATTAGTATCTCAAATCAAATAAAAAATTATAAAAAGATTATACATTAGCAATGAGGGGTCTAAATCATGTTGATTGTGTTTAAAGAAGAAATTGTGTATAATAGGGTTCCCTGAACAAAATAAGTTACTGAATAAATGCTCTGTTATTGTCCAAATGCAGGCATGAAATCAGATATCTCCTGTCAAATTTACTACCAGACTAGTTTAAATCAGGTGATAAATATTTTAGATAACTTAAATCTAATAAGGAGAAAGAAATATGTTCATCACATGACAACTTTTAGGTTATGTGATATATTCTAACAGGCAGCAAGCATTTTAGAATATACATGCCACATGACTGTTTAATCATATGAAAACCAGTAAAATATCTAAATAAAAATATTTAAATGGAGATATAATTACTTCCCTATTTACTCCCTTGGAGAGTGATCTTAACTGTCAGCAGGGGATGTTATTGGTATATTCTAAGCCCTATCAACAAAACAATCAAAATTTGGTGAAATAATTTCAACACATACACCTAACAAAGAAAAATTAAATATGAATGTATATTAGTAAAAAAAAAAAAATACCTGCATGGAAAATTGAAGATGGGGTTTTGAAAAGTAAGTAAGCTGGCTGACTGAAGTTGAGGGTAACTCAAAGGCTCCCTTTTCAATAGCTACTACACCAAGGTATAGGGGAGGGTGCTACTCCTTACCCTGGATTGCTCCACTTACCCTTGATCCGTATCTTATAATGCTGAGTGTTTAGGAGTCATCAAGTACCATTTTTGAGACTTTAGTATGAATTGACCTTAGACTGAACCCGGGTCCCCCAAACCATTGGCAAACACTCTACCCACTTGGCCAATGGGTCTGTATTTACACATAAAACACTATTTTTCCAGATTTTTCAGCCCAAATATTAGGGGTGTATATTATACTTGAGAACTATATAATTAACATTTTTCTGACCACATGTCTCACCATATTGGGAATGGGATGACTGAAAATAAGTTTTACCTATAGTCAAAATTAATGTTTCACTCTTTTTCATAGAAATTTTCACTGGAATGTGCATTTGTTTATAATTTTGTTTGTTCTAATATGAGTTTATTTTGGCTGCAAGTTTGTTACCTTTCTGCATCAACATGCCCATGAATTTTTCCTAAATATTATGTAAATTTTGTGTTTCCAATAATGGTGTAAACTATATAAATTCTTATTTTTAGTCGGTGTGAACTGATAAAAAGTTGAAGAAAAAATGCTAAATTTAGGTTAAATTTAACAGCTCCAAATTTTTAAATGTCAATGCATATTATAAAGGAGAATTTCTTTTTCCTGAATTTTGTAGACCAAATTTAGGTGGTGTGCTTTGTACACAAATGATTATAGTATCTCACTTTTGTATGAAAATATATTTATCTTCTTTTTGAGAAAAATTTACTTAATTTTTTATGTGGTTGTTTCAATTTACAATATGGCTCATGTTGATGATTTGTGAGAAGGTCAAATTTGTTAAAAACACTATCACATCTGAAAATAATTATAAAACCTATCAACAAGATAATTACTTACTTAAAAAAAAGATGGAAAAACAAACAGATCATTAAAAAAAATGTGATTGAAAATGAATGATAAAACAAAGTCATTGATTTTCAATCTTACTTTTTCTAATGTTTTTTTCAATAATCCATTTCTAAAGCAAAATATGCAAATTAATTAACAGAATTGGAGAAAAATTGCTATTTTGATCAAGTTGTGCAGTAGGCTATTAATAAACTTGTTTGAGTCAGGAAGAAGTAGTTGTTTTTGCGACACAATTTTATGTAGTGTGCATTTGTGTCTGTGGGTATTTTATTATTTTAAGATTATTTTAGAATGTTATTTTATTGAATTGTAAAATGTGAATGTTTGTCACCTGTGTACTTTGTCAAAAATAAGCCTTTAGAATCACTGTCAAAACTGTGCATATTTTTTATATGACCGATTAAAGAGCTTTAAATCATATTTTAAAGTTACTGTTTTAGTGTAATTTTGATTATAAATATATTTTGATGGTAGTGGTTGGGATGGTGGTAAAACCACAAACCTGATTTGTATATATTTGAAAACATATTGGAAGAAGCCAAGTCTGTCAAACAGAATGTTAGATGTATATAAATGACGTGTTCTAATTATGTATATATCGCCACAAATCAATTAAAAAAGATGCAAGAATTTTTTCAAATGTTGGAAATTCTTGCTTTTTAAAGATTTTTATACAAGAATAGTGAATAGTGGACTAGTATTGCAAACTGTTGTTTGTAGATTAAATCTTGATGAGTTGTTTTACAGTTACAACTTTTTGCTGGACTAAAATATTTAGAATACTAACAAGTGTACCGAGATTACTTAGAGTGATAGTCTCACAAATCACTAAGAGTGTGCTCAATCTTCACT